>JAVTVY010029458.1:0-12729 GCA_036873755.1 Hanleya hanleyi | reverse complement strand
GTTATAGAAACTCGGCTATGATTGGCTGTATTCAATAGTGTAATGAACCGTTACAGAAACACGGCTATGACTGGTTAGATTCTTTCCAATTTTCTTCACAGGCCAATGAAAATCTTTCATTGGCAAATTGTCTGGTAATGAGTGAGTGAGTGAGTGAGGAGAACCGATGACATTAGAACCTTGATTTTTGACATGAACGTGCATTAGGAGACTGTGACTAGCAAGTTCTGAGCTGGCCTACTTTTGATGAAAATTAGGTGACCTGTACATTACGTTTGACCCCCCAAGTCATCTAGGTGACCTATAACATTACGCTTGGACCCCCAAGTCATCTTCCTCGCCCTATTTCGTAGGTCCTGTGACGTTAGTCACACTACTCATGTGAAAATGTAAATTGACCAATGAAGTGCTTCAAAACTGGACGATATCCCGTGATGCAGTATCGATACTAAACAACTACACCACTCTATTCTTAACACTAAAGTATCTCCAACGAAAGCTCAGCTCCACAGCAATAAAGAAGTTGGTATCCAAAGAATAGCCTTAATTGTGTTATATACTCCGACTTCTAAATGCCTATCAAAGACACTCTTTTTTTTGGCCATACATAAACATACACGCATAAACATATTGCCTGCAAATCTAACATCAATTAGTTCATGACAATGATGATCACAATGATGTGATTGAAAGCACAGTAAATCATTGAAAAATGTTGTTGTTGTCACTGGGCGGATATTTTACAACCAGGCGGTCACATAGTTCATCGGTTTCCAACAGATGACTCGATCGCTTCGAAATATTTGTATCTAATAACGCCCAAACCGGCGCTAGGGGCCGTGTGGTCATTTCGTTCAAAATGTCCACATGAACAGCTACAATAAAAGCGTGGCTGAATGTCCACATGAACAGCTACAATAAAAGCGTGGCTGAATGTCCACATGAACAGCTACAATAAAAGCGTGGCTGAATGTCCACATGAACAGCTACAATAAAAGCGTGACTAGGATACAAGTCATCAGAGGAATCACTTTTGGTTCTCGTGATGTTCTCAGGAATATGCCGTCAGTATACACATGTATATTTGTTTGTGGGGTCATATGATTCCTTGTCAGTATGCCGGTATCGTTTTCCACTACCCTTTAAATGCTGTGTTAATTGTGTGTATGTTATAAGTATAGTGCGGACTGGATATGGATTGTGCTGGCAAATAAGTCTAAGCCACTGGCAAGTTTGATAATAAATTTACTGATAGCTATATTAGCCAGATTTCATATCGGGTTTAGCCTACCTTGCATTGATAATAGAAGTATTATGAAATTAGCCGCAAGACGGATTTCCACTGTCAACGCCATGCTGTTGTTTTCCCTTAAACTCCACGCTCCTTTCGGTCAGCACGTTATGTCTGGAGTACTTTGTCACAGAGTCTAGATTCCTCCCGCCAAACGTCACTGGATGGAGAAAAAACATAGATATGTGTTAACATTGAGCTTATTATGATAGCATGGTAATAAGTAATCATTCAACAAATAATAGGACACATGCCAGTGGATTCGGAAATGGAGAGGTATTCCCTACCCCACTGCATTCTCATGGCATCAGAGGGTGTATCACTCAATGTCAGATAAACCCTGTGATTGCATTGGGGTTAAAACCGCGTCGCGCAGCTTTGTGCGCATGGCTCTCAGCCAATCGGCATATTCCGCTAGACGGAGTGGAGTGGACTCAGCATGACAGAGCTAACAGAACGTCGTACCCTGTGTCCTTGCGTAATACCTTTGCCTAAACTCTTTTACCAGATATACCGGATGATGAAAATCGATACAGACAGAATGCGCATGTGCGCGACATGTATCTGCACAGTGCAGACAGAGAGTGTTACACCGACAAGGTTACAAACTCTGACAATGGAAATCGGCGGAAACCTGACAATGGCCGCTCCCATAATATAAATCGTTTTGTATGAGAATGCTATCCAATCCGGAAAAACATCTCTCTCATCTGACTGGAAGAACAATGGCATGCCCCTGGTCGAATTTTTTTTTTTTTTTTTTTTTTTTTTTGTACAGGTTCGAAGCGTTCGTGATATCATGTTTGGCGTTATAATACAACCCTATCAAGCATTTATATGGAGGGCCGGAGTCGTGAATATCCAAATTTTCGGGCCATGGTGGGGCCGCCACCAAAATCTCAGTGCCCTACTTCCCAGCACAGTTCGAATGAAATATAGTGACCGCCATCACCGAACTAAAACTGTTCAATGTCCATGCGATATATGCTCAATATGGGCCCTATATATCTTGCGAAAAGAAACGGGAATTTGCGAAAAAAAAAGAATATGTGAATAGAGTTTGCGAAATGGAAATTTGCGAAATTAGAATTGAGGCTGCTCCCAAGAAGAGTTTTCAACGCTATAATAATGGCTCGACACCAGGACTGCTTCACCGGTATACTTAGTATACATTTTCGTAAAATAACACTCTCCAATAAACTGCGATCATCAGTTTAACAGAATTGGATTTTTGATTGGTCAGAATGTACTTCCTGGCCTATTGACAAAATGTACTTCCTGGCCTATTTTCGTATTTCTAGGCATTTGTAGAAAAGATTTTCAATTGTTGCAAAAATATGGCACGTCAAACCAACATCTCTTGTTTTGTCCTACAATCAACTTTCTAATAGATTATGTGAAAATATAATTGTGATTTGACGTACTGGAAAAAATCCTCCATAAATATAATGTCTGAAAAAGTAGACCAGAAAGCACATTTTGATCAATAATATAAATCCATTCTTATACAACGGAAATATCTTTCGAGGTTGATATTTCAATATGTATACTTCATGAAAAAAATAGTTTTGGCAAGTTTTGGATCATTTTCTTTCATCACAATTTCACATAATGGAATATTCGTATGCAAATATCACATATTCTTTCAAATGGAAATCAGGCCGAGTGGTCTAAAGCGCTTCGCTGGTGACCGGTAGCCTCACAACGCTGAACATTCACGTTTTCTAGCCCAGCTGATCCATGTGTGAAAGTTTGTCAGTTACTTGCCAACGGGCGGTGGTTCTCTCCGAGTACTCCGGCTTCCTCCACCAACCAAACTGACTGTCGCCATGTGAGTGAAACAACCTTGAATGTGACCATTAGGCGTTATCTCTCTCGAAAAGGTTCTTCTAGTTTAAGAAAATAGCTTGAACAATAGCTTAAAAACCGAGTATTTACGTGCAGGAAATGTAACACGTTCTTCATGTACATGTACATTGAAGCCAAAAGTTACAAAAAATACCCAAGTTCTGTCCTGTAAACTGTCATACTTGAAGTGACGTAAAATAACCTATCTTCCTCTTTCCTATACATTAGCATGGATTATTATATATATAAATATGAGACCTTCAACAAAATTTACTGTAATGTCAAGGCGGATATCGTAATATTGACATTAGATCGGTTTTGCTTCACATTGTCTTATTTTCACATATTATACAAAAGAGCCAAAATATACAGGACAAAACAAAGTCCCATTTCAAATGCCAAGTGATAATGTTTTACGTCAGTTTTATCTGTGAGTGTTTATGTCATATAAATTGGATATTTTTTTGAAAGCAAGAAACACAGATTTTGTGCAGACTACAAAAAATTAGTCCTAAGCTGAACGGTCGTGATGCGAAGCTGTATGAGTTAGGAATACACATACCTGCGAACTGGCCAATGTCTGTATGAGTTAGGAATATACATACCTGAGGACTCGCCAATGTCTGTATGAGTTAGGAATACACATACCTGCGAACTCGCCAATAAATGTATGAATTAGAAATACACATACCCAAGTGAACTAGCCAATATCTATATGAGTTAGAATACACATACCTGCGAACTTGCCAATATCTGTATGAGTTAGAATACACATACCTGCTAACTCTCGCCAATATCTGTATGAGTTAGGAATAAGACATACCTGCGAACTCGCCACAATATCTGTACTGAGTTAGAATACACATACCTGCGAACTCGCCAATATCTATATGAGTTAGGAATAACACATACCTGCGAACTCGCCAATATCTATATGAGTTAGAATACACATACCTGCTAACTCGCCAATATCTGTATTGAGTTAGAATACACATACCCGCGAAACTTGCCAATATCTATATGAATGAATACACATACCTGCGAACTCGCCAATATCTGCATGAGTTAAGAATACACATACCTGAAGCAACCTCGCCAATATCTATATGAATTAGAATACACATACCATGAACTTGCCAATATCTGTATGAGTTAGGAATACACATACCTGCTAACTCGCCAATATCTGTATGAGTTAGGAATACACATACCTGCTAACTCGCCAATATCTGTATGAGTTAGGAATACACATACCTGCGAACTTGCCAATATCTATATGAGTTAGGAATACACATACCTGCGAACTTGCCAATATCTATATGAGTTAGGAATACACATACCTGCGAACTCGCCAATATCTATATGAGTTAGGAATACACATACCTGCGAACTCGCCAATATCTATATGAGTTTGGAATACACATACCTGCGAACTCGCCAATATCTATATGAGTTAGGAATACACATACCTGCGAACTCGCCAATATCTATATGAGTTAGGAATACACATACCTGCGAACTCGCCAATATCTATATGAGTTAGGAATACACATACCTGCTAACTCGCCAATATCTATATGAGTTAAGAATACACATACCTGCTAACTCGCCAATATCTATATGAATTAGGAATACACATACCTGCGAACTAGCCAATATCTA
Source organism: Hanleya hanleyi (assembly GCA_036873755.1). NCBI lineage: Eukaryota > Metazoa > Mollusca > Polyplacophora > Lepidopleurida > Hanleyidae > Hanleya > Hanleya hanleyi. The sequence goes on along the minus strand of JAVTVY010029458.1, from coordinate 7,928 downwards.
TATGAGTTAGGAATACACATACCTGCGAACTTGCCAATATCTATATGAGTTAGGAATACACATACCTGCGAACTTGCCAATATCTATATGAGTTAGGAATACACATACCTGCTAACTCGCCAATATCTGTATGAGTTAGGAATACACATACCTGCGAACTTGCCAATATCTATATGAGTTAGGAATACACATACCTGCGAACTCGCCAATATCTATATGAGTTAGGAATACACATACCTGCTAACTTGCCAATATCTGTATGAGTTAGGAATACACATACCTGCTAACTCGCCAATATCTGCGGCTGAGTTAGAATACACATACCTGCTAACTCGCCAATATCTGCATGAGTTAGAATACACATACCTGCTAACCTCGCCAATATCTATATGAGTTTGGAATACATACTCAAGCAACTCGCCAATATCTATATGAGTTAGAATACACATACCCAACTCAATATCTTTCGTATGGAGTTAGGAATACACATACCTGCGAACTAGCCAATATCTATATGAGTTAGGAATACACATACCTGCGAACTCGCCAATATCTGTATGAGTTAGGAATACACATACCTGCGAACTCGCCAATATCTATATGAGTTAGGAATACACATACCTGCTAACTCGCCAATATCTGTATGAGTTAGGAATACACATACCTGTGAATTCGCCAATGTATGTTGATGATGTAATTCGGCGTCACGAACCATGGATGAAGCCTAGTGACAAGTATCACTGCTCGCTTTCTTATATATAGGCTAGACCTTAACGACACATTTGTAATTGACTTATTCTTTCTTGTTTAGGACGTTAGATGGATTTACTATTACACGATTCTCAGAACTACCCGTCTCACATTCAAGAATTTGATCGAGATTCCATCATACGCGGATACATACATCCTGGTTTTTGCTGACATAGAGTGCTCAAATTCCTACATACTTCCAAGAATCTGTACAAATACTGAACCATTTATCCTGCAAACTGACTAGCCATAATTCCACAAATCAGCAACCCTCTATCCGGGTATCGAGATAAAAGATATCAAATAACAGACGGCAGATCCGACAATCAAAATTCTGCGGTCGTCCATGAAAACTTGTCTGCGTCAATAAACCCAAGACCTTTGTGGTTTGGAAGCACCCATTTCAAATGTATACGAAATAAGAATAAAAAGAAGACAAGATGGTTTCCGACAAGAGAGATGTGTCGGAAAATGCGTTATAGATGAAATGGTATACTGTACTAAGGGATGGTACACGCATTACCAGGAGGAACGTGGGATCTGGTGGGGGCTAAACATTTTTACATTCAACTTTAGCACAGATCATCAAATTGTTAGCATCCGTTTAGCGAGTGGGGTGTGAATCGGGGAGGGGGCAAAACTGAGAGATAACCACGCTCCCTTGCTGCTAAACCATCTGCTGCTCTTGGTTGAATACTGTATGTACTCACACAAAAGTAGGAGCAAGCCTTCAACTCGGGACGTAATTCTAGATTTTATCAACCGTTAAAAAAATATTCAAATGAGTATAGCGACTACGAACAACGCTATCTGTGCCTTTGAAGAAAAATGGGGTTCCCTGACAAATTCGCAAAAGTGAGCGTCAGCTGTACTTTTGTGTTTTTGTGTTGATTTTTTCTTTCTCTCTCTCTCCGCCTTATTTCTCTCTCTCTCCGCCTTATTTCTCTCTCTCTCCGCCTTATTTATTTCTCTCTCTCTCCACCTTATTTCTCTCTCTCTCCGCCTTATTTCTCTCTCTCTCCGCCTTATTTCTCTCTTTCTCCGCCTTATTTTTGATCTCATTTTAATTTTTTTCATAGAGAATCGTCATAAGTATGAAGCCGTTGTATATGTGATCGTACTATATATTGTATCTCTTATATTTGACACCCTAAATCCCTGGCTATGTGGGTATTGTAAGGGTTTTATTCTCTAAAATCATAGTCAGAATAATAGAATAAATGCTCGCTGCTTTGTCCAGGGCTTAAGGATAGCTGTCGCCTTAGAGGCAGTTTTTGCACCCCCGTGACAATTTGTCGTCTGTATCAATAAATATACAAGATAACCATAATAAACTATATATTTTATGAAAGCGTATATCGTATGGATTCCAACTGTATGATTTGTATTACCAATATTCCAATTTAAAAAAAAAAAAAATTACAATAGCATCCATTTTTCAATTGAAATTTCGTGAAAGCTGTTTGTCTTGATTCAACTTTGATGGTAGGGGAGATTGGGGTACAGTGGGACATGGGGCACAGTGGGACAAGCCGTCTAGCATTACTATCAGCAGAAAGCTCTCACCCCCATACAAATTCTATATTGATTACAAGTAAAACCTATCATAGGTAAAAAATTAAGGACACAGAAACTGTTTTTGATCAGTCCAAGTACATTTTTAGGACTGAGGATGATAGTTCGTTATGAGAGGTTTTCAGCAGTACTTCATTGCTGTTTTATTACTACTGAGAGAGGATGGACAAAGGTACACTTTAATTATATCGATTTAGTATCTCAGCTGTATGTATTAATTTTTTGTCATAACAAGGAATATATCATGCACGTGGGGCAGAGTGGGACACTTTTGCCGGGGCACACTGGGACAATAATAATCAAATGGTGAAATTTCCTTCCATCCTAAAATGCCATCAAAGTGCATTATGTTGTTTCCTACATGGTAGTATTTGCCATCTCAATCAGATTTGATGAGTTTTACCAAAACATTCAAAGTCAAATATTTTTCCCCTCAAATTTGGCTCCTGGGAAATATTTTTTCGTAAAGAAGGGGCCTAAAATAGCAACTAACTTAACCACCGCTGTTGAATCTTCTAAAGTGCTATGAAACATATTAATATATACTTCTTATAAAATGTACCCCATAGTGGGGCAAACTGGGACACATTTTTGCGTTTTTAAAAAGGATTTTGGAGAAAAGTATAACAGATAATTTAGATTTTTCGTGTGACTATGTCATAATAAGTATAAGTTATAACGAGAGTATACAAGGCTACACTACACGGCAATAATAACAGAGATTTTTGCAAAAAGGTAAAAAATGTCCCAGTGTACCCCAATCTCCCCTATACCTTGATAGGAGACAATTCGAACTAGTGAACTTTATCTCACTTTTTTTAATTTTTATCTGGCTTTGTTTTAATTTTTGGTTTTGGTTTTGGTTTTGGTTTTGTTTTGTTTTTATTTCACTAAAATAAATTGAAAAAAAGTAATATTTTACGGTCGTTTGTCTTAAAAGTTGTATAGTTCAAAAACTAATCCAAACTTACAAAAGGTGAGATAAAGTTTCCTATATCACCTTATAAGTAACAAGCATGCCAAATATCAAAAGCGTAGCATGGATACTTTTCGAGAAATAAACGTTTGGGCAAAATGTGTCCAACTATACATCTGATGAATTAATCCAAATTTTTTGCTTCAATTCTATTGTCAAATACATTTTTAATCTGTCTAATGGGACCTGCTCGAATTCCTGTTTATTCTGGATAACTATTACACTAAGTTTTTTTCATCAAGGCGGTTTAAAGTCCCATTTAAACTTTAAAAACTTGCTAAAACTTGTTCAGCTGAGAACTGTTCACACTGTGTAAATCACTTCACGGCGGGTGTCTGAGTGAAGTGTCACTGTTATAATTGGAAACAAAAATACGGATGTTTGCATGGTTTTGATCAGAAGGGGGTAGATTAATGTAAATAAGTAGGACTAATAGATAATTAGCTTACCATAATACTGCGGAAATGAGTTTTGGAAAGGGAACTTTAACAGACAAAAATAACAGTAGCCAAGCCCAAGCTGACGCAATCTGTTTAATTGTTCCAGTGCCTCGGAAACTAAATTTTTAATCCTAATATTGAAGCACTTCTATTCATAATTTTGATTTCATTTTTTCACCAAATGTTAGAGGAAATAGTGAATATTTTAATATAGAAATAAAAAAAAATGACCAGCTAACCTTAAACAAAAATCAAGACTCTAATTAATCATTAGTATGAGTTTATTAGTTAATTAATCATTAGTATGAGTTTATTAGTTAATGAATCATTAGTATGAGTTTATTAGTTAATGAATCATTAGTATGAGTTTATTAGTTAATGAATCATTAGTATGAGTGTATTAGTTAATTAATCATTAGTATGAGTTTATTAGTTAATGAATCATTAGTATGAGTTTATTAGTTAATTAATCATTAGTATGAGTTTATTAGTTAATGAATCATTAGTATGAGTTCATTAGTTAATTAATCATTAGTATGAGTTTATTAGTTAATTAATCATTAGTATGAGTTTATTAGTTAATTAATCATTAGTATGAGTTTATTAGTTAATTAATCATTAGTATGAGTTTATTAGTTTCGCACTCATTTCCTATCTTACATAGCTTGTGAACAAGAATATACCCTATCTCCATGTCCTTCCTTCAGGTGACGGTGTTATATATTCTATCGCACTCATTTCCTATCTTGCATAGCTTGTGAACAAGAATATACCCTATCTCCATGTACTTCCTTCAGGTGACGGTGTTCTATCCCAGTCATTTCCTATCTTACATATACCCTATCTCCATGTACTTCCTTCAGGTGACGGTGTTATATATTCAATCGCACTCATTTCCTATCTTACATAGTTTGTGAACAAGAATAAACCCTATCTCACTGTACCTCCTTCAGGTCACGGTGATATATATTCTATCGCAATAATTTCCTATCTTACATAGTTTGTGGACAACAATAAACCCCATATCCATGTACCTCCTTCAGGTCACGGTGTTATATATTCTATCGCAGTCATTTCCTATCTTACATAGTTTGTGAACAAGAATAAATCCTATCTTCATGTACTTCCTTCAGATCACGGTGATGTATATTCTATCCCAGTCATTTCCTATCTAACATAGTTTGTGAACAAGAATAAACCCTATCTCCATGTACCTCCTTCAGGTCACGGTGATGTATATATTCTATCGCACTCATTTCCCATCTTACATAGTTTGTGAACAAGAATAAACCACATCTCCATGTACCTCCTTCAGGTCACGGTGATGTATATTCTATCGCACTCATTTCCTATCTTACATAGCTTGTGAACAAGAATAAACCACATCTCCATGTACCTCCTTCAAGTCACGGTGATATATATTCTATCGCACTCATTTTCTATCTTACATAGTTTGTGAACAAGAATAAACCACATCTCCATGTACCTCCTTCAAGTCACGGTGATATATATTCTATCGCACTCATTTCCTATCTTACATAGTTTGTGAACAAGAATAAACCACATCTCCATGTACCTCCTTCAAGTCACGGTGATGTATATTCTATCGCACTAATTTCCTATCTTACCTAGCTTGTGAACAAGAATAAACCCTATCTCCATGTACCTCCTTCAGGTCACGGTGATATATATTCTATCGCACCCATTTCCTATCTTACATAGCTTGTGAACAAGAATAAAACCACCTCCATGTACCTTCTTCATGTCACGGTGATATATATTCTATCGCACTCATTTCCTATCTAACATAGTTTGTGAACAAGAATAAACCATCTCCTGTACATTTCAGGTCACGTGATATATATTCTATCGCACTCATTTCCTGTCTTATTACAGCTTGTGAACAATAATAAACCACATCTCCATGTACCTCCTTCAGTCACGGTGATGTATATTCTATCGTACTCATTTCCTATCTTACATAGTTTGTGAACAAGAATAAACCACATCTCCATGTACCTCCTTCAGGTCACGGTGATGTATATTCTATCGCACTCATTTCCTATCTTACATAGTTTGTGAACAAGAATAAACCACATCTCCATGTACCTCCTTCAAGTCACGGTGATATATATTCTATCGCACTCATTTCCTATCTTACATAGTTTGTGAACAAGAATAAACCACATCTCCATGTACCTCCTTCAAGTCACGGTGATATATATTCTATCGCACTCATTTCCTATCTTACATAGTTTGTGAACAAGAATAAACCACATCTCCATGTACCTCCTTCAAGTCACGGTGATATATATTCTATCGCACTCATTTCCTATCTTACATAGTTTGTGAACAAGAATAAACCACATCTCCATGTACCTCCTTCAAGTCACGGTGATATATATTCTATCGCACTCATTTCCTATCTTACATAGTTTGTGAACAAGAATAAACCACATCTCCATGTACCTCCTTCAAGTCACGGTGATATATATTCTATCGCACTCATTTCCTATCTTACATAGTTTGTGAACAAGAATAAACCACATCTCCATGTACCTCCTTCAAGTCACGGTGATATATATTCTATCGCACTCATTTCCTATCTTACATAGTTTGTGAACAAGAATAAACCCTATCTCCATGTACCTCCTTCAAGTCACGGTGATATATATTCTATCGCACTCATTTTCTATCTTACATAGTTTGTGAACAAGAATAAACCACACCTCCATGTACCTTCTTCATGTCACGGTGATATATATTCTATCGCACTCATTTCCTATCTAACATAGTTTGTGAACAAGAATAAACTACATCTCCTTGTACCTCCTTCAGGTCACGTTGATATATATTCTATCGCACTCATTTCCTGTCTTACATAGCTTGTGAACAATAATAAACCACATCTCCATGTACCTCCTTCAGGTCACGGTGATGTATATTCTATCGTACTCATTTCCTATCTTACATCGCTTGTGAACAATAATAAACCACATCTCCATGTACCTCCTTCAGGTCACGGTGATGTATATTCTATCGCACTCATTTCCTATCTTACATAGCTTGTGAACAATAATAAACCACATCTCCATGTACCTCCTTCCGGTCACGGTGATGTATATTCTATCGCAGTCATTTCCTATCTTACATAGCTTGTGAACAATAATAAACCACATCTCCATGTACCTCCTTCAGGTCACGGTGATGTATATTCTATCGCACTCATTTCCTATCTTACATAGCTTGTGAACAATAATAAACCACATCTCCATGTACCTCCTTCCGGTCACGGTGATGTATATTCTATCGCAGTCATTTCCTATCTTACATCGCTTGTGAACAATAATAAACCACATCTCCATGTACCTCCTTCAGGTCACGGTGATGTATATTCTATCGCACTCATTTCCTATCTTACATAGCTTGTGAACAATAATAAACCACATCTCCATGTACCTCCTTCCGGTCACGGTGATGTATATTCTATCGCAGTCATTTCCTATCTTACATCGCTTGTGAACAATAATAAACCACATCTCCATGTACCTCCTTCAGGTCACGGTGATGTATATTCTATCGCACTCATTTCCTATCTTACATAGCTTGTGAACAATAATAAACCACATCTCCATGTACCTCCTTCCGGTCACGGTGATGTATATTCTATCACCCAGTCATTTCCCTATCTTACATAGCTTGTGAACAATAATAAACCACATCTCCATGTACCTCCTTCAGGTCACGGTGATATATATTCTATCACCCAGTCATTTCCTATCTTACATAGCTTGTGAACAATAATAAACCACATCTCCATGTACTTCCTTCAGGTCACGGTGATATATATTCTATCGCAGTCATTTCCTATCTTACATAGCTTGTGAACAATAATAAACCACATCTCCATGTACTTCCTTCAGGTCACGGTGATATATATTCTATCGCAGTCATTTCCTATCTTACATAGCTTGTGAACAATAATAAACCACATCTCCATGTACTTCCAGCCTGAGTCACGGTGATGCTTATATTCTATCATGATCATTTCCTATCTTACATAGCCTTGAACAATAATAAACCACATCTCCATGTACTTCCTTCAGGTCACGGTGATGTATATTCTATCGCAGTCATTTCCTATCTTACATAGCTTGTGAACAATAATAAACCACATCTCCATGTAC
>JAVTVY010029457.1:0-13357 GCA_036873755.1 Hanleya hanleyi | reverse complement strand
GAATTATGTAGGTATGGCCATCATAACCAACTCTGGTGACTTTGCTGAATTCTTCTCTGTCATACCTGGGGTGCCATGCTGATTTTGGCTCATTCTGTTTAGTTGTTTCCACCTCTTCAGAGTTTTTTATGATGCCTGAAGTTGAGGGTGTCTCCTGTGCATGGCAGACTTTTTGGGGAAGTAATTTATGACCCAATTTGAACTGGGTGACCAAGCTCCCTCGCTTTCCTTTCTTAACTCGCTTCCGTTTCTTCGAGTTTCGCATGCTGATCTGGTGATGTTTTAGAGATGTGATGAGATAGCCATGTAATTGGTAAAGTTTATATACTATCTGTCTCTATGACAAAAGTGTGTGTCAATTGATCTGACACTTTTCATCATAGGCTGATTACAGTAATGTATTGCACGTATCACCCTAATGGATACACATGATTATGTGTATTATGGTATGCAGGAGTGAAATCAGTGTTTTGCTATTTATTTTTTTTGCCACTGCCTGGCATTTATTTGTGTATTAGATGTCCCCCTTTCATACAGACCAGAATTTGACAGGTACACATTTTTAGTTTTTCCACTGAAATGTCATATTTACCATAAAAATCCCAAAAATCTGCCTTTTTTTGCATCTTTTTTAAAAATTTATTGAAAAATCCAGAAACAGTTTAGGGATATTTCTATTTAGGTATAGGATTCACAGATGTATGCAGAATCCATTTTGAGACTGATCAGCTCCTCAGTGACAGGAGTTTTCTTGGTTTAGACTAATGCCATAAGGCACCCCACACTATAGTGAATACATGTGTATTGTGAAGAAAGATGGGGGTAGATGTAGTTAATGGTTCATATTCCGAGACATATTTGATGGAAGTAGCCCAGATAGGCTAACATGAAATGGTAAGTGGACAGGTCACATGCCTCCCAAATTTCATTTGGATTGGTTGAATTTAATGTGTCTAGTAGGGCTCGGACCACTAAAAAAAAGTCCCTAGCCGTTAACCCCCTCTAAATAACCTCTGCCATAGAGGACAAGTTTTTGTGCTGATTTTTTCCCCAGCTTCCTTTTGATAACGAGACAAGGGTTTGCATGGCCAACATTAAGCATGACAAGTGCCCTTTTGAGTTGTGACTTTATTTTGAATTCACTGCATAATTCATGCCAGTCTGAGGCACTATATGCAGGTGCGTAGACTCTGCTTTTTGCAGGTAAGTTATTCGCCGGAAGTACGGTGCTTGCCAACAGGACGCTCTGGCTCGAAATTTTGTTGGGCGACCCCCGCCAAGAAGTAGATGGCGATGCAGGACTTGAATGGAACTACAAACTGCCAGGAGATGAAAGTCCAAAAGTAATTAATAAATCAGCCAGGTGCAGTTTCATTAACATGGCCGTCAATGTAATTTTAATAGTGGTCCGAGCCCTGCACGACCCATCATTTGGTACCAGACCACTATTAAAAATAGTGCCGATCCGTTAACCCCTTTAGGCAACCTCTGCCAGAGAAGTGAATTGTTTTCAATATTTTTTCCAGTCTCTGTTGCGAGGAATAATTGAAGGCCAGTGGTGGGTGATTGAAGTATGTGTTTGGTTCCGCTGTGAGTTTGATTTTAACTCAAGGCCTAATAAGGAGTTGCTAAGAGGGACTATTTGGGTGCCTGTGCACCGCTTTCTGAAAGCAGAGAAAAAAGCCAAAATTGTGACGTCATTTGTACGAGCGCGCATAACTCAAAATTTCGATGGGCGACCCCCGTCAAGAAGCCTGTCCAGTTGTAGCACTTGAATAAAGGTACTTCTTGCCGAAATATGGGAGTCTAGACTTAATTAATCAATCGGGGAGATGCAATTACGTTAGCAGCTTTTAACATTGCCGTCAATGTAAATTTTAATAGTGGTCTGGACCCTAAAAGGGTTCTGTTTTCTGCTGATGTTGGGATCACTTGGTGTTGAAAAATGGACAACGGATAAGACAGACCACGCAAAGTTAGGTATTTTTGGTTGAATTATGAAAGGCCTGGCAATGTGAGTGCGGAGACGACGTGTGGCTTTATCTTTAGAACATTTGACGCTATTTTTGCGTGATTTGGTTACAGATTTTTCGCTGTTGTTTTCTAAATTTTACAGTTGTCTGCTATATATATCGCTCGCTATAATATGCTATTGGGGCATGCTTCAAAGTTATGCCTGGAGGATACCCGTAACTAATCGAGGAATCGGGGGATTGCTATAGCTGTCCTCTGAAAAGGCCAAAATTATCAGAATATTGATATATTGGCTGACAGGGGTAGTGTTCTTTAAACCCCTATTCAGCCCCAATTGAATCGACTCTATTCATCACTGCTTCAATCAGCCACGTAATGTTGAATGATGACAAGGGACTCCGCTAACAGTGCTCCAGCCGCTGGACGGAGGCTATATTGTATAGTTTTAACTAGACACACCTCCATTTTTCCATGTTTTGCATGGATTAATGGACATTTGGTCATATTTAGCCGAGCCCGAGAACACGAGATAATAGCCGAAGTGGTTAGGGATTACTTTAAGTGACTTTTTCCGTGATAACAAAGTGTTCAGCTTGAATAGATACGTTCGTTCTCGGCTATTGGCGAACAAAAATGGCAGCGGTCAACCTTTATTGGTGAAATTGGTTGGGGGGTGAGGTCAGAATTCGTTGTATAATTGAAACGTGCTGTTCTTCAGCTGCAACTTCTGTGATTTTATTTGACCAGAAATAGTTTTTCCGTAAAACAGTTCCAACTTTCACTGTTTCACGATTCTGTTTCTATGATAAAACTAAACATTAATCTTAAAAATTGATCAAAATAAGCGGTTTTGGGGGGTACCATTGTAAAAAAATCCCCATAATTCATGAGAAAGGCTAAAGAGGTCGTTTCAGGTGTTGAAATGTGGGCAAATGGGAGGAGCATCTTAGTAATTACTATTTGGGGCTCTGGTGATGGCTGCTCAAGTCGCACATGATGACATTGTTGACCCATGAATTTGCCTGAGGAAGTGAAAAAGTGCTGTATTTAGGTTGTGGTACATGAATTCGAAGCCCCATAATTCGTCGACCGCTCAGCGAATCTCACTGATATTTCTCACATTTTCTAGCCAGTCAACAAGGAATACCCATGCGTAGTTTGGACGGGACTGAACAAAATTACCTACTCTAGTAGGGTTCTGTTTTCTGCTGATGTTGGGATCACTTGGTGTTGAAAAATGGACAATGGATAACGCAGACCACGCAAAGTTAGGTATTTTTGGTTGAATTATGAAGTGTTTTAGTAAAATGTGAGAAAGGCCAGGCAATGTGAGGGCGGAGACGACGTGTGGCTTTATCTTTAGAACATTTGACGCTATTTTTGCGTGATTTGGTTACAGATTATTCGCTGTTGTTTTCTAAATTTTACAGTTGTCTGCTATATATATCGCTCGCTATAATATGCTATTGGGGCATGCTTCAAAGTTATGCCTGGAGAATACCCGTAACTAATCGAGGAATCGGCGGATTCCTATAGATGTCATCTGAAAAGGCCAAAATTATCAGAATATAGGTACATTGGCCGACAGGGGTAGTGTTCTTTAAACCCCTATGCAGCCCCAGTTGAAGCGACTCTATCCATCACTGATTCAATCAGCCACGTAATGTTGAATGATGACAAGGGACTCCGCCAACAGTGCTCCAGCCGCTGGACGGAGGCTATATTGTATAGGTTTAACTAGACACACGTCAATTTTTCCATGTTTTGTATGGATTAATGGACATTTGGTCATATTTAGCCGAGCTCGAGAACACGATATAATAGCCGAAGTGGTTAGGGATTATCTTAAGTGACTTTTTCCGTGATAATAAAGTGTTTGGCTTGAATAGATACGTTCGTTCTCGGCTAATGGCGAACAAAAATGGCAGGGGTCAACCTTTATTGGTGTAATTGGTTGGGGGGTGGGGTCAGAATTCGTTGTATAATTGAAACGTGCTGTTCTTCAGCTGCAACTTCTGTGATTTTATTTGACCAGAAATAGTTTTTCCGTAAAACAGTTCCAAATTTCACAGTTTCACGATTCTGTTTTTATGATAAAACCAAACATTAATCTTAAAAATTGATCAAAATAAGCGATTTTGGGGGGTACCGTTGTAAAAAAATCCCCATAATTCATGAGAAAGGCTAAAGAGGTCGTTTCAGGTGTTGAAATGTGGGCAAATGGGAGGAGCATCTTAGTAATTACTATTTGGGGCTCTGGTGATGGCTGCTCAATTAAGTCACACATGATAACATTGTTGACCCATGAATTTGTCTGAGGAAGTGAAAAAGTGCTGTATTTAGGTTGTGGTACATGAATTCGAAGCCCCATAATTCGTCGACCGCTTAGCGAATCTCACTGATATTTCTCACATTTTCTAGCCAGTCAACAAGGAATACCCATGCGTAGTTTGGACGGGAATGAGCAAAATTACCTACTCTAGTAGGGTTCTGTTTTCTGCTGATGTTGGGATCACTTGGTGTTGAAAAATGGACAATGGATAAGGCAGACCACGCAAAGTTAGGTATTTTTGGTTGAATTATGAAGTGTTTTAGTAAAATGTGAGAAAGGCCAGGCAATGTGAGGGCGGAGACGACGTGTGGCTTTATCTTTAGAACATTTGACGCTACTTTTGCGTGATTTGGTTACAGATTATTCGCTGTTGTTTTCTAAATTTTACAGTTGTCTGCTACATATATCGCTCGCTATAATATGCTATTGGGGCATGCTTCAAAGTTATGCCTGTAGGATACCCGTAACTAATCGAGGAATCGGGGGATTCCTATAGCTGTCCTCTGAAAAGGCCAAAATTATCAGAATATTGATACATTGGCTGACAGGGGTAGTGTTCTTTAAACCCCTATTCAGCCCCAATTGAAGCAACTCTATTCATCACTGCTTCAATCAGCCAAGTAATGTTGAATGATGACAAGGGACTCCGCTAACAGTGCTCCAGCCGCTGGACGGAGGCTATATTGTATAGTTTTAACTAGACACACCTCCATTTTTCCATGTTTTGCATGGCTTAATGGACATTTGGTCATATTTAGCCGAGCCCGAGAACACGAGATAATAGCCGAAGTGGTTAGGGATTACTTTAAGTGACTTTTTTCGTGATAATAAAGTGTTTGGCTTGAATAGATACGTTCGTTCTCGGCTAATGGCGAACAAAAATGGCAGCGGTCAACCTTTATTGGTGTAATTGGTTGGGGGGTGGGGTCAGAATTCGTTGTATAATTGAAACGTGCTGTTCTTCAGCTGCAACTTCTGTGATTTTATTTGACCAGAAATAGTTTTTCCGTAAAACAGTTCCAAATTTCACAGTTTCACGATTCTGTTTTTATGATAAAACCAAACATTAATCTTAAAAATTGATCAAAATAAGCGGTTTTGGGGGGTACCATTGTAAAAAAATCCCCATAATTCATGAGAAAGGCTAAAGAGGTCGTTTCAGGTGTTGAAATGTGGGCAAATGGGAGGAGCATCTTAGTAATTACTATTTGGGGCTCTGGTGATGGCTGCTCAATTAAGTCACACATGATAACATTGTTGACCCATGAATTTGTCTGAGGAAGTGAAAAAGTGCTGTATTTAGGTTGTGGTACATGAATTCGAAGCCCCATAATTCGTCGACCGCTTAGCGAATCTCACTGATATTTCACACATTTTCTAGCCGATCAACAAGGAATACCCATGCGTAGTTTGGACGGGACTGAGCAAAATTACCTACTCTAGTAGGGTTCTGTTTTCTGCTGATGTTAGAATCACTTGGTGTTGAAAAATGGACAATGGATAAGGCAGACCACGCAAAGTTAGGTATTTTTGGTTGAATTATGAAGTGTTTTAGTAAAATGTGAGAAAGGCCAGGCAATGTGAGGGCGGAGACGACGTGTGGCTTTATCTTTAGAACATTTGACGCTATTTTTGCGTGATTTGGTTACAGATTATTCGCTGTTGTTTTCTAAATTTTACAGTTGTCTGCTATATATATCGCTCGCTATAATATGCTATTGGGGCATGCTTCAAAGTTATGCCTGTAGAATACCCGTAACTAATCGAGGAATCGGGGGATTCCTATAGCTGTCCTCTGAAAAGGCCAAAATTATCAGAATATTGATACATTGGCTGACAGGGGTAGTGTTCTTTAAACCCCTATTCAGCCCCAATTGAAGCAACTCTATTCATCACTGCTTCAATCAGCCAAGTAATGTTGAATGATGACAAGGGACTCCGCTAACAGTGCTCCAGCCGCTGGACGGAGGCTATATTGTACAGTTTTAGCTAGACACACCTCCATTTTCCCATGTTTTGCATGGCTTAATGGACATTTGGTCATATTTAGCCGAGCCCGAGAACACGAGATAATAGCCGAAGTGGTTAGGGATTACTTTAAGTGACTTTTTCCGTGATAATAAAGTGTTTGGCTTGAATAGATACGTTCGTTCTCGGCTACTGGCGAACAAAAATGGCAGCGGTCAACCTTTATTGGTGTAATTGGTTGGGGGGTGGGGTCAGAATTCGTTGTATAATTGAAACGTGCTGTTCTTCAGCTGCAACTTCTGTGATTTTATTTGAGCAGAAATAGTTTTTCCGTAAAACACTTCCAAATTTCACAGTTTCACGATTCTGTTTTTATGATAAAACCAAACATTAATCTTAAAAATTGATCACAATAAGCGGTTTTGGGGGGTGCCATTGTAAACAAATCCCCATAATTCATGAGAAAGGCTAAAGAGGTCGTTTCAGGTGTTGAAATGTGGGCAAATGGGAGGAGCATCTTAGTAATTACTATTTGGGGCTCTCGTGATGGCTGCTCAAGTCACACATAATAACATTGCTGACCCATGAATTTGGCTGAGGAAGTGAAAAAGTGCTGTATTTAGGTTGTGGTACATGAATTCGAAGCCTTATAATTCGTCGACCGCTCAGCGAATCTCACTGATATTTCTCACATTTTCTAGCCAGTCAACAAGGAATACCCATGCGTAGTTTGGACGGGACTGAGCAAAATTACCTACTCTAGTAGGTACCAGACCACTATTAAAAATAATGCCGATCCGTTAACCCCTTTAGGCAACCTCTGCCAGAGAAGTGAATTGTTTTCAATATTTTTGATTTTTGATTCTAGTTTGATTTTAACTCAAGGTCTAATAAGGAGTTGCTAAGATGGACTATTTGGGTGCCTGTGCACCGATTTCTGAAAGCAGAGAAAAAAAACAAAATTGTGACGTCATTTGTACGAGCGCGCATAACTCAAAATTTCGAGGGGCGACCCCCGTCAAGAAGCCTGTCCGGTTGTAGCACTTGAATTAAAGTACTTCTTGCCAAAATATGGGAGTCTAGACTTAATTAATCAATCGGGGAGATGCAATTACGTTAGCAGCTTTTAAAATTGCCGCCAATGTAAATTTTAATAGTGGTCTGGACCCATTTGGCTCAGGGTTAACCGACCTAGACCCACTTGACTAGGTTTTTCCTTATTTATGGGCGTAAATTCCGTCTTCCCTCATTTTCGTTCTTTCAGGAATCATATTTTATATCAACCAGTAAGCTCACAGTGCACTTATCGGAAGTAGGCTCCTCTAGACATAATTGTCTTGGGGGTCCGGATTTTTTTTTTTGTAAAGACCGTTTTCCTGCATTTTGAGTGGATTCCTATTTTTACATCCATTCCTCAAGTCGTGTTTCTGGAAGTGACCTCTCCACGTTGCTATGGCAACAACTTAACCGGAGGTGACCACACCGAACGTCACGTCGTTTTCGAACGTGCAACCCTCCGTTATTTGCCCTCCCCGAATAATAGCAGGTTTCCACTTCAACCTCGCTGTAGTTGACAACACGATCACATGAGATGATCAAAGCGGCATATTGTTACGAAAACAAAGTCATAAAACCAAATATCATCAAAGTTATACCCTTTTATTCCTTGAGTTTAACACCAATATTGGTGTCATATGCGGATTCGCAAAAACCCATTATTGGTCAAGAACAATTTTTCACAATTAAGTGGACTTGCATGTGTATTATGAGTCATCTCAGAAGTTCATCAGTTAACAAATATAACGGTTTAACGGTTACCCAAACAAGCCGGCCAAACCGACCTTGTTCATAAACCGGATTCTGGTCGACTCTTGACGGCAGCCTGCCGTTATTATAATAGTCTGAATGAGTACAGAGTTTTCGGATGCAGTACTGGTCGACGCTGATCTGGTACTGTGAGGGGCAAATTTGGACATGTCAACACCAGCTTGATTATAAGCCCTAATTTTATCGATCTGGATATAGTGTCTTTACTCACTTCCTTTTGGGGCTTGACAAACTGCAATAACACTTTAGTTTCGATACCCTTCAGAGTCTTAGTTCTGTTTAACCCTACCTGGCCGGGGGCACTTTCCGCCTCCCCCTGTTGGTTTTTGCTCCTGTTGAGAGCTGAAACTCCGTGGCTTTTAGATTATCATATTGGGGTCGTTTTGAGCCTATTTACATGACTCCCGAGCAGAGGACAATGGGTAAATTCAAAATGGTGGCCATGTGGGGTACCAGAAAAGTGAGGTTTTCGTCATATTTCTTCAAAAATTATGCTTCTCTGTATGGAAAAGTAGGTAAAACCTATTCTATTTCATATCAGATTATTATTTACTAATTTATCATGCTGTTTTTGCGAAGATAAAACAAAAAAAGATTCGAAAATTCTGACCGAAAAATCGTCCAAAAATGCTCTTTTTGAAAATGACCACACAATGACGTCATCATGGCGGCCATCTTTGATTTTTTTACATTTTCTTGCAGAGCTTGACCCAATATATAGTGTGGTAGGTTTCAGCCCTCTAGCCTTTGAAGGATAGCGAAAATATATAGGGGCACTTTCCGCCCCCCCCCCCTCCCAGGCTGCGGTATTCCCCAAATCTCCCAGGCCAGATAGGGTTATGTAAACCATCAATTCCGAACTTGCATATAGATTTAGTTAATGACATATTCCTTATATCAAGAAATGGTAAAGTGAGAACTCTCTTTCAACTCAAAAGGGAAATTAAAATCACAAGTTTCATAGTAAGATCGTTTAAAGTCTAAATGACATTATACATGTACTTGGGCAAGGCAGATCGTAACTGGAACATGCTTTTTAGCAGTTCGATAACAATCGGACGAGAGCCGACAGGCTGATTATCAATAATGATCGATAATGCCGCCCTGGCAGTGCTAATCGCACTATAACTTAATCCGCTTAATCAAACAAACCTGTCAAAAAAAAATCTATCACAGCTCGCAAATTCGGGCCTTAGGTATTGGCACCCATCTGACTGGGAAAACTTGTCCACTGCCTATGGTAGCCACTATAGCACGTCTATTCGACTTGGCTCCCGCCCTCTTCTGCCCAAAAATGGCGTCGAGTCGTAAGATTTGCCTCTATGTCCCCGTGCGTCTCTGCTAATTTTGGCAAACACGGTTGGTTTCTTTGATATCATGTATACGTTCTGGAAGATCATACACAAATATCAGTTTAATGTCACTGAAGATTGGTAAAACTTATTCAAATGAGGTCTGGCCAGAGCATCCGCCGCGCATTAGCTCCCCCCAGCAGCTTTGTTCATTGCTAAACTATCGGCAAGTGGCAAAAAAGCGGACATGTTTACCTGTAAGATCAGCATTTTACAATCAATCGTTTGAACAGGCTTTTCATTTCTACCCCAGATTTCTGAATTAACCTTGACTGGGTTTAAACCTTCCTATTTTAAAGGCGTATCATATTGAAGAGTAATTTGTTTCAATTTGGGTTCGGACATCTTGCTGCCCAACATCTTTTGTACAAGCGTATAGCCACCTTTGGAGCAACCGCAGCTGCCGTTCTGTCTGAGCTGCCATATTCCTGTGAAATATCTTCAATAGAATTTTCATCACAGTCGCAAATGCCGTCGCCACAGGCTGAAGATTCTTTCCTGGTCCGGCATCCTAAACCGAGGTCTTTACCAGCGCGTCCCGACTGACTCAGGGGATCGTCCGACGAGAAAGAATAATCAGCACATCACACAATGCTATTCTATGGATAACAACTTCTTTATTGCTGTGGAGCTGACGTTTCGTTGGAGATACTTCCAACTTTTTCAAAGCTAATGATCTACATTGATTGAAATTGCAGTTTAAGGGCCGCTTCCCGTACGAATTTCGCAGCCTATCAACTCAATGTTTTATTTTAATTATACGTTACATTTCTTAGTTTGTTAAAGATGTTTACAAGTGCTGTATTATCAAATGAACAAATAAATAAGTAAATAAATATATTAATAAGTAAATAATAATAAATGGGCGGATGGAGATATAAATAGTTTAGAATAGAAGAATTGTCTATGTACAGGTTCATCGCTTGGTTTTTGATTAGGTTATATTGGTAAGTATGTGTTCATTGTATTTTGTAGTCGCGTGGGTGATTCCTTTGTCTTTGTACCCCTCTGTACACACAACGCCGTCCAGAAAAAAACTGGGAGAAACATAGGCGGGTTCTTCCAGAAATCTGTGCCTGTAACAATTGCTTGGAGTGGGTATTGGGGTACAGGATGGCAGGTCTACATCCTATATAGGTGAAAGTCAAAGGATCATATTTGCATTAGATAATCGTTAAATCGGTGGCATCTCAGGTGTGGCACATCTGATCTGTGTTGTCTTCAGTGAGTATGGTTTCAATTGCCCGTGGTTGTGGTAGGCATTGTTCGATTTGGTTTGAATGTAGAAGCTGTTCTTGTTTCCGTTGATTGTCCGTGGTCAAGGTGTAGGTTTTGGTGATTCCACTGAAATGGCTAGGTCAGGGTGGTGATCTACATGGTTTGATTGATTGAAATTGTAGTTTAAGGGCCGCTTCCCATTCGGATTTCGTGGCCCATCAACTCAATGTTTTATTTGAATTTCGCGGTACATTTCTTTGTTTTTAGAATATCTTTTCCAGCGCTAAATATATAAAGAAATAAATGAATAAATAAATAATAAATAACAATGAGAGATTAGTAGGAGATATAAATAGAAGTAAATAAGAATCGCTATGTACAAGTTCGTAAGTCTCTTTCTGGTTTTTGGTTAAGTTATACTGGTAAATATGAGATCACTGTAATCGTGTGGATGATTCCTTTGTCTTGGTACCCCTTTGTACGCACAAAGCCGTCCAGAAAAAACTGGGAGAACCATGGGCGTCTTCAGGATTTTTCGAATCGACTTCCCTAACGACGCCTTTGGGAACAGGGTGGGGTTCTTCCAGAAATCTGTGCCTGTAACAATTGCTGGTGATCTACATTGATTGAATTGATTGAAATTGTAGTTTAAGGGCCGCTTCCTATTCGGATTTCGCGGCCCATCAACTCAATGTTTTATTCGAATTTCGCGGTACATTACTTTGTTTATTGAATATCTTTTCCAGCGCTTAATATATAAATAAATAAATAAATAAATAAATAGATAAATAATAAATAACAATGAGAGATTAGTAGGAGATATAAATAGAAGTAAATAGGAATCGCTATATGTACAAGTTCGTAAGTCTCTTTTTGGTTTTTGGTTAAATTATACTGGTAAATATGAGTTCTCTGTAATCGTGTGTATGATTCCTTTGTCTTGGTACCCCTTTGTACGCACAAAGCCGTCCAGAAAAAACTGAGAGAACCAAGGGCGTCTTCAGGATTTTTCGGATCGACTTCACTAACGACGCTCTTGGGAACAGGGTGGGTTCTTCCAGAAATCTGTGCCTGTAACAATTGCTTGGAGTGTGTATTGGGGCACAGGACGGCAGGTCTACGTCCTATGACATCAATTGATTGATTGAAATTGTAGTTTAAGGGCCGCTTCCCATTCGGATTTCGCGGCCCATCAACTCAATGTTTTATTTGAATTTCGCGGTACATTACTTTGTTTATTGAATTTCTTTTCCAGTGCTAAATGTATAAATAAATAAATAAATAAATAACAATGAGAGATTAGTAGGAGATATAAATAGAAGTAAATAAGAATCGCTATATGTACAAGTTCGTAAGTCTCTTTTTGGTTTTTGGTTAAATTATACTGGTAAATATGAGTTCTCTGTAATCGCGTGTATGATTCCTTTGTCTTGGTACCCCTTTGTACGCACAAAGCCGTCCAGAAAAAACTGGGAGAACCAAGGGCGTCTTTAGGATTTTTCGGATCGGCTTCACTAACGACGCCCTTGGAAACAGGATGGGTTCTTCCAGAAATCTGTGCCTGTAACAATTGCTTGGAGTGTGTATCGGGGTACAGGGCGGCAGGTCTACGTCCTATATTGCGTGAAAGTCAAAGGATCATATTCTGTGTTAAGGCGTCAGTTCGGGGTCATCTATGGAGTAGCGTGTCGGTGTGGTTTAGGGTCGAGTATTCTGATTCTGGGTGTTCTTGCTATGCGCTGTTGGTATTCCTGTGATCGTCTTCCGTCTTCTGTTTCAGGTCTTGTCCAACTCGTCTGTGGTCTTCGGTGTGCCTGTATCATATGAAATAGAAGGCTTGTAGTCATTCTTGTTTTCTAATGTTTTTCGATGCAATAATTTTATATATCTTCCTCCCAACAACAGGCACGCCCCGACCGTCAGTCACATAATATGAATACCAATATATACTTTAGTGAGTAAATGAATAATTAATTAAACATTTCGATAGATTCAGTACTAGGTGAATACACAAATAAACGGCTCTGTATTATTTCTGTATGCATTATCGTTTGATGGCCATAAAGAATTTGTAGGACAATGAGATAGTCGGCCCTCAGTATCAAGGTACCTCCGCCATCACCATTTCCTATATTTTATGCCGAATACTGCTCGCTATATGCGATTTGGCCGTGCTAATGTTGTCATGAATTCAATTAGATTTGGCCATCGTTTGTTTTGTAGGACAGTGGAACAAACAGCCCTCAGTATCAAGGTAACTCCGTTGTTGCCATGCCTATTTTATTTCAAAATGTGTCTGTGACATTTTGGCCGGATATTATGTATGGATAGTTTATTATGGCCATAATGTTTTGTGTGGCTATGGTGCACACGGCCCTCAGTATCAAGGTAACTCCGCTGCAACCATACCATTTGTTGAAGTCTGAAGAATGATTTGGCCTCTATCAAATCGTGTCATAGTACTTGGTGTACTAGTAGTTGATTATGTGGAAGAAAAAAAAAAAAATTGCTGACTGCGCATGTACGGCGGTAGTATTATATACTGGAGTAATAACCAGCAGTTTTGATAAAATTTATTAAGGACTTGAATACCTGATTTCTAATGGTGGGCTTAGGGTTTAATAACGCTGGTAATGTTAAGGGAGTGTTGAATTTTTTAATTCGTTTCTAAGTGCCACACGTTGTT
>JAVTVY010029456.1:0-132300 GCA_036873755.1 Hanleya hanleyi | reverse complement strand
CCTCATGGGCCTATTGTGTCGAGTGAGGTATCCATGTGAATCATAGGTGGGGGAGCATCCACCTGGACTAACATTCACGTGGTTTGGTGGGTCTGCGCAAGTGTGTGTGACGTCACTTCCGGTTTTTCAGAATGCTCAAACATTACCTCCAACTTTCCCGGCCCGGCCCGCCCCGGCCGCAGCGCGCGCACGCGCGCGGGATCATCCGGCACGCAGCGCGGGGATGATCTGATGCCGCAGCGCGCGCGCGCTCAGAAGGTCTCCCTTTCGGCAAGGTTCGGAGGGGACAATGTTGCGGCATCGATAGTCAGAGCTTGAACCCCAAAAAGGGATTGTAAATTAACCTGGGAAGGATGGGCAGTTCCATTTGGACCAATCAGCGGTCGAGAACAAAGGGCCAATGAGCGATCGATAAAAGAACCAATGGACGGGTACTAGGTACACGTCTGCGCCTACATCAGGGTACTGGGATGCTTTCGCCTACGTCCGCGCCTACATCCGGGTTCTTGTACACCCGGGTAATGTTTTCTGGACATGGATGGGTTACCTTTGGCTCCATTCTAGGCCACGGATTGGCTAATACGGTGTTCAAAGCCAGTTTCATGCATTATGCTCATATAACTTATAGTAATAAACTTAATCTATACGTGTTGGACGAGTCTTCACTCACCGTCTTCCTTTACACGCACCTCAATGAAATGCCCGCTCCAAACCTAGACCAAAATACGTACTTGGTCTGTGGGCTCATTTCATTGGCTCTCTATTTTACTATAGTGCTCTTGCATTCTAACATTGATGGGTTACATTTTGGCCCCATCCTACACCACTGATTTCAGTTTGACTGAATCTCCACATTGGGCATTTATGCATTATGAATAAAACACACAAGACAGGGGTTTTTTTGGTGAGATCTCAGTTTGTTTTTTATTCAGTAACAACAACAACGTGAGAACAGCCACGTGAAAACTGAAGCCCAGAACAAGGGGCTTGTACATTGAAAGAACTGAAGCCCAGAACAGGGGGCTTGTACATTGAAAGAACTGAAGCCCAGAACAGGGGCTTGTAAACTTAAGCCCAGAACAGGGGGCTTGTACATTGAAAGAACTTCAGCCCAGAACGGGGCTTGTACATTGAAATGATGGGCGGCCCAGTCATATACGAGTACATCGCGGTCCTCGGCCTTGGGGTACTCGTCAAACATCTGTACGATGGTAGATAAAGGTCTTCCCCGGCATCGATGGTACAGGTAAAACAAGCAATATTGTCCGCACACGCTACTGGTCAGGCTTTGCAAAGTTTGACTGTTCCAACACCACGTCTCTGTGCCTTGATCCATGAAGTCTGTTAAATCGGGATGGAGGGGTGGCAGGCCGTACGGGTCAAAGTATTCCCCCTGCTGTTCTGTCAAGTACACGGCCACCCAGTGTTCACCGGGCCGATCCATCGGGTCCGTGTTGAGAACGTAAGCAGCAGGATACATACGATCTAATGGGAACACATCTCGGGCGAACACCCCTTGAAAGACCATACGTGTCTCTGGATCATTCTCCAGCACGGTGGTTATCTGGTCTGTATCCATGTTAGGTGGAGAAGTCACACAGGACGTTGCGCGCCTTGTCCACTTGAATGATGTTGTCAAACTCGGCGTAGCAGATCACATTGAAGGTGGTCGCTAGGGCTCGTGCAAAGTGGATTTCCAACCGTAAGTTGCCTTGCTTGGCCAGGGCCAGCTGATGGTCGTTCTCTAAGGTGGGGGTCAGATCGAAACAGAACAACGTGTATCCGTTCGCGTAGTCCTCCCGACAAATGAAATTCCCTTCGTCCTGGCTGATTTGACCGGTGGCTGTAAACAGGCTCTGATAGGCTCGAATGAAATTCCTCCGCCCAATGTGTGAAGACAAGAGATGTTCATATACACACCCACTTTCTCGGGATGTTCTGACCCTACACCTGCCTGAGTATAGGAGTTATTATAACATCACTATATGTACTAACATGTACCTCAGAGCAGTTGTTTCGGATAATTTCGAGAATATATCTTATGTATATCCCAGGTATATCTCTCATCAGGGGCCAAACCTAATCATGAATATATTTAACTATTCACGATAAATACTCTCATATTCTCGTAGATATAGTGATGCCGGAGTTACCCACGGGGTGAAATCTTACATTATTTTAGATTTACACTCTTCTTCTTCGTTACTGTTGTCTGTTTATTAATTTCGATTCACACATATCTTGTTTTTCTCTTCTTTCTTGCTGACGGTTCTTCTCACGTGCCAGTGTATTTTAGCAATATACTGAATGGGCTGGCACGATCCCGCCATGGTCGTCACAGGAGTTTCGGATTATGCTTCGAAAAACATCCCGGACCGCATAGCATATTCTTACTATTTCTCAATCCAGGTGTCGGAACATGAATCTCACTTAAAGCGATATTAAATACGGCGCATGTTCATTTCAAGATGTCAGCCGCTGTCTGCATTCCGTCTCTCAATGGTTGTAGTCTGCGGGAACATGAATCTCACTTGAAGAGATATTAAATACGGGTCATGTTCATTTCAGGATGTCAGCCGCTGTCTGTATTCCGTCTTTCAATGGTTGTAGTCTGCGGGAATATCTAACACTGCCGCAAGCCGTCAGTTGAATGATGAAACTCCTGGTGGAAGGGCCCAGTCGGTACATGGCGCCAATAATATAATTGGCTATAAGAAATCGTCTGTCACCCGCTGATTGGCACAAAATCGCTCTGACTGATTGGTTGAAATGCCGGCAGCTGATTGGTTATTTTGACACCCACTGCAGAAGGCATTGTATGCTACAATCCTCTCAAGCTCAACGTGTAGATGTATACGTGGGCCAGCGTCAGGCGCTATGATTAAACCCAGTATATCGTATCCGCGTATATATTAATTGTTAAAGCTCAATATATAAACACCTGCACCCCAATCTGATGTTTCAGCTGGTCCACCTCTTCAAGACTGGTACGCACGTGGTTGTAATGAGAGTATACTTGACCTTGTTGACAACATCCATCTTTACATCTCCTAATGGAGAATGACAAAGCATGGTGGAATGAGAGATAAATAAATATCCGAAACAACACGCTCTTGAAGGGCTCAACATGTTATCATATAGGTTAACGCTGAGACCATCAATTAATATTGGTAGGGCTGATCATATACATCTATTATATGTATATATGGCTGTAGTCATAACACAAACAAACAAACAAACAAACAAAGCACGTAGATCGATGCAGGCTCTTCCAAATCATATTACCTGTATTTCCAGTGTAATTCCGAGGCGGATAATCGAGGGTAATGGTTGACAGCATACTTCACGGGTATTGAGGATGTTAAATTTATATTAACATGTTGTAGCACAAATGTATACGTTAAATTAAATTTAAACGTATATTTTTGCTGAACTCATCTTCCATATCCGACTATCCTCTGAGACGAACAGTCGGGGTAAAATCAGGCTGTCTTCAAGTCGTATGGTCATATGCTCGTTAACATATAGTAACATGCTTTATCTTATCAGGTACTTGACGTCACTCTGAAGTCGGAAATAGAGATAAATGCTGAGCGATATCGGTTGGCTGGGTAGCAGGTATACTTTTAAGTATATTTAAATTGAAATTCCATGCTACATTATATCATGTAATCCCTGGTATTTCATCTCACTCCATGATAAGCAGTGTCGAATCCTGGGTTGGATGAGAAGCATGCTGGCTCAACTTATATTAATTGTAGTTCCATCTACCGAATTCGACTTCTCTCGGAGGCAGGCAGTCGAGATAATGGATGATTCCTATAGTCGATAAGCAGAATAAGAAATCTTAACAGTGTAGCATGTATACATTTAAGTATATTTACTAGTGCATGCTACCGAAAATCTTCATCTTTCGGTGTTTGACGTCTCTTTAAAGCGGAAAGTTGGTGTATACATAGCCTGTCTGTTTTGCAGATCGTACCATTTGTACTTCATGCAGCGGACATCCCACTCCATTATCGGGAACTCAGCAATGATCCCATGCTAGTATGTGTATTATGACTGCAAAAGCGAACATGATCTAACGATCAATATTCAACTTCTTTCATTGAAAGTCCGTGCTACATTATATCATGTAATCACTGGTATTTCATCTCACTCCATGATAAGCAGTGTCGAATCCTGGGTTGGATGAGAAGCATGCTTGCTCAACTTATATTAATTGTAGTAGGCAGGCAGTCGAGATAAAAGATGATTCCTATAGTCGATAAGCAGAATAAGAAATATTAACAGTGTAGCATGTATACATTTAAGTATATTTACTAGTGCATGCTACCGAAAATCTTCATCTTTCGGTGTTTGACGTCTCTTTAAAGCGGAAAGTTGGTGTATACATAGCCTGTCTGTTTTGCAGATCGTACCATTTGCATTTCATGCAGCGGACCTCCCGCTCCATTATCAGGAACTCAGCAACGATCGCGTGCTAGTGTGTGTATTATGACTGCAAAAGCGAACATGATCTAACGATCAATATTCAACTTTTATTGAAAGTCCGTGCTACATTATATCATGTAATCACTAGTATTTCATCTCACTCCATGATAAGCAGTGTCGAACCCTGGGTTGGATGAGAAGCATGATTGCTCAACTTATATTAATTGTAGTTCCATCTACCGAATTCGACGTCTCTCGGAGGCAGACAGTCGAGATAAAAGATGATTCCTATAGTCGATAAGCAGAATAAGAAATATTAACAGTGTAGCATGTATACATTTAAGTATATTTACTAGTGCATGCTACCGAAAATCTTCATCTTTCGGTGTTTGACGTCTCTTTAAAGCGGAAAGTTGGTGTATACATAGCCTGTCTGTTTTGCAGATCGTACTAACTGTACATCATGCAGCGGACCTCCCACTCCATTATCAGGAACTCAGCAACGATCCCGTGCTAGTTTGTGTATAATGACTGCAAAAGCGAACATGATCTACCGATCAATATTCAACTTCTTTTATTAAATGCAATAAGTATATTAAAATACATTGCATATCAGTGAAATGCTTGCCTAAAGGCTATTACCACATTTCATCCGAGTACCGTTATGGTACATTAAATTTCTCATGCGAAATGCTAAAATTAACTACTATGCATTTCGACCTCAGGACTTATGTTTTGGAATCAGAACACTCAAGTCAGTGAGGATCAATGAACCCAGAGGGAACAATGATGCACGTGTCAGAACATAAGGGAATGAATCCCCAAGACCAATGTGTGAAGAGATGTTCATATACACACCCACTTTCTCGGGGTGTTCTGACCCTACACCTGCCTGAGTATAGGAGTTATTATAACATCACTATATGTACTAACATGTACCTCAGAGCAGTTGTTTCGGATAATTTCGGGAATATATCTTATGTATATCCCAGGTATATCTCTCATCAGGGGCCAAACCTAATCATGAATATATTTAACTATTCACGATAAATACTCTCATATTCTCGTAGATATAGTGATGCCGGAGTTACCCACGGGGTGAAATCTTACATTATTTTAGATTTACACTCTTCTTCTTCGTTACTGTTGTCTGTTTATTAATTTCGATTCACACATATCTTGTTTTTCTCTTCTTTCTTGCTGACGGTTCTTCTCACGTGCCAGTGTATTTTAGCAATATACTGAATGGGCTGGCACGATCCCGCCATGGTCGTCACAGGAGTTTCGGATTATGCTTCGAAAAACATCCCGGACCGCATAGCATATTCTTACTATTTCTCAATCCAGGTGTCGGAACATGAATCTCACTTAAAGAGATATTAAATACGGCGCATGTTCATTTCAAGATGTCAGCCGCTGTCTGCATTCCGTCTCTCAATGGTTGTAGTCTGCGGGAACATGAATCTCACTTGAAGAGATATTAAATACGGGTCATGTTCATTTCAGGATGTCAGCCGCTGTCTGTATTCCGTCTTTCAATGGTTGTAGTCTGCGGGAATATCTAACACTGTCGCAAGCCGTCAGTTGAATGATGAAACTCCTGGTGGAAGGGCCCAGTCGGTACATGGCGCCAATAATATAATTGGCTATAAGAAATCGTCTGTCACCCGCTGATTGGCACAAAATCGCTCTGACTGATTGGTTGAAATGCCGGCAGCTGATTGGTTATTTTGACACCCACTGCAGAAGGCATTGTATGCTACAATCCTCTCAAGCTCAACGTGTAGATGTATACGTGGGCCAGCGTCAGGCGCTATGATTAAACCCAGTATATCGTATCCGCGTATATATTAATTGTTAAAGCTCAATATATAAACACCTGCACCCCAATCTGATGTTTCAGCTGGTCCACCTCTTCAAGACTGGTACGCACGTGGTTGTAATGAGAGTATACTTGACCTTGTTGACAACATCCATCTTTACATCTCCTAATGGAGAATGACAAAGCATGGTGGAATGAGAGATAAATAAATATCCGAAACAACACGCTCTTGAAGGGCTCAACATGTTATCATATAGCTTAACGCTGAGACCACCAATTAATATTGGTAGGGCTGATCATATACATCTATTATATGTATATATGGCTGTAGTCATAACACAAACAAACAAACAAACAAACAAAGCACGTAGATCGATGCAGGCTCTTCCAAATCATATTAAATGTATTTTCAGTGTAATTCCGAGGCGGGTAATCGAGGGTAATGGTTGACAGCATACTTCACGGGTATTGAGGATGTTAAATTTATATTAACATGTTGTAGCACAAATGTATACGTTAAATTAAATTTAAACGTATATTTTTGCTGAACTCATCTTCCATATCCGACTATCCTCTGAGACGAACAGTCGGGGTAAAATCAGGCTGTCTTCAAGTCGTATGGTCATATGCTCGTTAACATATAGTAACATGCTTTATCTTATCAGGTACTTGACGTCACTCTGAAGTCGGAAATAGAGATAAATGCTGAGCAATATCGGTTGGCTGGGTAGCAGGTATACTTTTAAGTATATTTAAATTGAAATTCCATGCTACATTATATCATGTAATCCCTGGTATTTCATCTCACTCCATGATAAGCAGTGTCGAATCCTGGGTTGGATGAGAAGCATGCTGGCTCAACTTATATTAATTGTAGTTCCATCTACCGAATTCGACTTCTCTCGGAGGCAGGCAGTCGAGATAAAAGATGATTCCTATAG
Organism: Hanleya hanleyi; assembly: GCA_036873755.1. Classification (NCBI taxonomy): domain Eukaryota; kingdom Metazoa; phylum Mollusca; class Polyplacophora; order Lepidopleurida; family Hanleyidae; genus Hanleya; species Hanleya hanleyi. The sequence continues at coordinate 125,103 of JAVTVY010029456.1, read as the reverse complement.
TCGATAAGCAGAATAAGAAATCTTAACAGTGTAGCATGTATACATTTAAGTATATTTACTAGCGCATGCTACCGAAAATCTTCATCTTTCGGGGTTTGACGTCTCTTTAAAGCGGAAAGTTGGTGTATACATAGCCTGTCTGTTTTGCAGATCGTACCATTTGTACTTCATGCAGCGGACCTCCCACTCCATTATCGGAAACTCAGCAATGATCCCGTGCTAGTATGTGTATTATGACTGCAAACGCGAACATGATCTAACGGTCAATATTCAACTTCTTTCATTGAAAGTCCGTGCAACATTATATCATGTAATCACTGGTATTTCATCTCACTCCATGATAAGCAGTGTCGAATCCTGGGTTGGATGAGAAGCATGCTTGCTCAACTTATATTAATTGTAGTAGGCAGGCAGTCGAGATAAAAGATGATTCCTATAGTCGATAAGCAGAATAAGAAATATTAACAGTGTAGCATGTATACATTTAAGTATATTTACTAGTGCATGCTACCGAAAATCTTCATCTTTCGGTGTTTGACGTCTCTTTAAAGCGGAAAGTTGGTGTATACATAGCCTGTCTGTTTTGCAGATCGTACCATTTGCATTTCATGCAGCGGACCTCCCACTCCATTATCAGGAACTCAGCAACGATCCCGTGCTAGTATGTGTATTATGACTGCAAAAGCGAACATGATCTAACGATCAATATTCAACTTTTATTGAAAGTCCGTGCTACATTATATCATGTAATCACTGGTATTTCATCTCACTCCATGATAAGCAGTGTCGAATCCTGGGTTGGATGAGAAGCATGATTGCTCAACTTATATTAATTGTAGTTCCATCTACCGAATTCGACGTCTCTCGGAGGCAGACAGTCGAGATAAAAGATGATTCCTATAGTCGATAAGCAGAATAAGAAATATTAACAGTGTAGCATGTATACATTTAAGTATATTTACTAGTGCATGCTACCGAAAATCTTCATCTTTCGGTGTTTGACGTCTCTTTAAAGCGGAAAGTTGGTGTATACATAGCCTGTCTGTTTTGCAGATCGTGCTAATTGTACATCATGCAGCGGACCTCCCACTCCATTATCAGGAACTCAGCAACGATCCCGTGCTAGTTTGTGTATAATGACTGCAAAAGCGAACATGATCTACCGATCAATATTCAACTTCTTTTATTAAATGCAATAAGTATATTAAAATACATTGCATATCAGTGAAATGCTTGCCTAAAGGCTATTACCACATTTCATCCGAGTACCGTTATGGTACATTAAATTTCTCATGCGAAATGCTAAAATTAACTACTATGCATTTCGACCTCAGGACTTATGTTTTGGAATCAGAACACTCAAGTCAGTGAGGATCAATGAACCCAGAGGGAACAATGATGCACGTGTCAGAACATAAGGGAATGAATCCCCAAGACCAATGTGTGAAGACAAGAGATGTTCATATACACACCCACTTTCTCGGGATGTTCTGACCCTACACCTGCCTGAGTAGAGGAGTTATTATAACATCACTATATGTACTAACATGTACCTCAGAGCAGTTGTTTCGGATAATTTCGGGAATATATCTTATGTATATCCCAGGTATATCTCTCATCAGGGGCCAAACCTAATCATGAATATATTTAACTATTCACGATAAATACTCTCATATTCTCGTAGATATAGTGATGCCGGAGTTACCCACGGTGTGAAATCTTACATTATTTTAGATTTACACTCTTCTTCTTCGTTACTGTTGTCTGTTTTGCACACGTTGTGTAATCGTTTATTAATTTCGATTCACACATATCTTGTTTTTCTCTTCTTTCTTGCTGACGGTTCTTCTCACGTGCCAGTGTATTTTAGCAATATACTGAGTGCACTGGGCTGGCACGATCCCAGCATGGTCGTCACAGGAGTTTCGGATTATGCTTCGAAAAACATCCCGGACCGCATAGCATATTCTTACTATTTCTCAATCCAGGTGTCGGAACATGAATCTCACTTAAAGAGATATTAAATACGGGTCATGTTCATTTCAGGATGTCAGCCGCTGTCTGTATTCCGTCTTTCAATGGTTGTAGTCTGCGGGAATATCTAACACTGTCGCAAGCCGTCAGTTGAATGATGAAACTCCTGGTGGAAGGGCCCAGTCGGTACATGGCGCCAATAATATAATTGGCTATAAGAAATCGTCTGTCACCCGCTGATTGGCACAAAATCGCTCTGACTGATTGGTTGAAATGCCGGCAGCTGATTGGTTATTTTGACACCCACTGCAGAAGGCATTGTATGCTACAATCCTCTCAAGCTCAACGTGTAGATGTATACGTGGGCCAGCGTCAGGCGCTATGATTAAACCCAGTATATCGTATCCGCGTATATATTAATTGTTAAAGCTCAATATATAAACACCTGCACCCCAATCTGATGTTTCAGCTGGTCCACCTCTTCAAGACTGGTACGCACGTGGTTGTAATGAGAGTATACTTGACCTTGTTGACAACATCCATCTTTACATCTCCTAATGGAGAATGACAAAGCATGGTGGAATGAGAGATAAATAAATATCCGAAACAACACGCTCTTGAAGGGCTCAACATGTTATCATATAGGTTAACGCTGAGACCCCCAATTAATATTGGTAGGGCTGATCATATACATCTATTATATGTATATATGGCTGTAGTCATAACACAAACAAACAAACAAACAAAGCACGTAGATCGATGCAGGCTCTTCCAAATCATATTAAATGTATTTCCAGTGTAATTCCGAGGCGGGTAATCGAGGGTAATGGTTGACAGCATACTTCACGGGTATTGTGGATGTTAAATTTATATTAACATGTTGTAGCACAAATGTATACGTTAAATTAAATTTAAACATATTTTTGCTGAACTCATCTTCCATATCCGACTATCCTCTGAGACGAACAGTCGGGGTAAAATCAGGCTGTCTTCAAGTCGTATGGTCATATGCTCGATAACATATAGTAACATGCTTTATCTTATCAGGTACTTGACGTCACTCTGAAGTCGGGAATAGAGATAAATGCTGAGCGATATCGGTTGGCTGGGTAGCAGGTATACTTTTAAGTATATTTAAATTGAAATTCCATGCTACATTATATCATGTAATCCCTGCTATTTCGTCTCACTCCATGATAAGCAGTGTCGAATCCCGGGTTGGATGAGAAGCATGCTGGCTCAACTTATATTAATTGTAGTTCCATCTACCGAATTCGACTTCTCTCGGAGGCAGGCAGTCGAGATAATGGATGATTCCTATAGTCGATAAGCAGAATAAGAAATCTTAACAGTGTAGCATGTATACATTTAAGTATATTTACTAGTGCATGCTACCGAAAATCTTCATCTTTCGGTGTTTGACGTCTCTTTAAAGTGGAAAGTTGGTGTATACATAGCCTGTCTGTTTTGCAGATCGTACCATTTGTACTTCATGCAGCGGACCTCCCACTCCATTATCGGGAACTCAGCAATGATCCCGTGCTAGTATGTGTATTATGACTGCAAAAGCGAACATGATCTAACGATCAATATTCAACTTCTTTCACTGAAAGTCCGTGCTACATTATATCATGTAATCACTGGTATTTCATCTCACTCCATGATAAGCAGTGTCGAATCCTGGGTTGGATGAGAAGCATGCTTGCTCAACTTATATTAATTGTAGTTCCATCTACCGAATTCGACGTCTCTCGGAGGCAGGCAATCGAGATAAAAGATGATTCCTATAGTCGATAAGCAGAATAAGAAATATTAACAGTGTAGCATGTATACATTTAAGTATATTTACTAGTGCATGCTACCGAAAATCTTCATCTTTCGGTGTTTGACGTCTCTTTAAAGTGGAAAGTTGGTGTATACATAGCCTGTCTGTTTTGCAGATCGTACCATTTGCATTTCATGCAGCGGACCTCCCACTCCATTATCGGGAACTCAGCAACGATCCCGTGCTAGTATGTGTATTACGACTGCAAAAACGAACATGATCTAACGATCAATATTCAACTTCTTTCATTGAAAGTCCGTGCTACATTATATCATGTAATCACTGGTATTTCATCTCACTCCATGATAAGCAGTGTCGAATCCTGGGTTGGATGAGAAGCATGCTTGCTCAACTTATATTAATTGTAGTAGGCAGGCAGTCGAGATAAAACATGATTCCTATAGTCGATAAGCAGAATAAGAAATATTAACAGTGTAGCATGTATACATTTAAGTATATTTACTAGTGCATGCTACCGAAAATCTTCATCTTTCGGTGTTTGACGTCTCTTTAAAGCGGAAAGTTGGTGTATACATAGCCTGTCTGTTTTGCAGATCGTACCATTTGCATTTCATGCAGCGGACCTCCCACTCCATTATCAGGAACTCAGCAACGATCCCGTGCTAGTATGTGTATTATGACTGCAAAAGCGAACATGATCTAACGATCAATATTCAACTTTTATTGAAAGTCCGTGCTACATTATATCATATAATCACTGGTATTTCATCTCACTCCATGATAAGCAGTGTCGAATCCTGGGTTGGATGAGAAGCATGATTGCTCAACTTATATTAATTGTAGTTCCATCTACCGAATTCGACGTCTCTCGGAGGCAGACAGTCGAGATAAAAGATGATTCCTATAGTCGATAAGCAGAATAAGAAATATTAACAGTGTAGCATGTATACATTTAAGTATATTTACTAGTGCATGCTACCGAAAATCTTCATCTTTCGGTGTTTGACGTCTCTTTAAAGCGGAAAGTTGGTGTATACATAGCCTGTCTGTTTTGCAGATCGTACCATTTGTACTTCATGCAGCGGACCTCCCACTCCATTATCGGGAACTCAGCAATGATCCCGTGCTAGTATGTGTATTATGACTGCAAAAGCGAACATGATCTAACGATCAATATTCAACTTCTTTCACTGAAAGTCCGTGCTACATTATATCATGTAATCACTGGTATTTCATCTCACTCCATGATAAGCAGTGTCGAATTGTTACGAAGCTCTCTCTAATAACTAATCTATTATTTCCAGCTTAGGAAGATTATATTCAGCAGAGATTCAGAGATACGCAGTGGAAGATGGAAAATATGAACGGGAGCTCTCGCAACAATAGAATACCGAAATATACTGGATCTTGTGACAAGACGAGATTCTGATACGGTTTAATATAGTATATGATTTATTATATATAATAGAAATATAAAGTTACTTACAGATGAATAGCTCAGAGGTCATGCCCAGGTAATAAGTAAACGTCTCATCAATTCGGTTTCCGAGGCCGAACTCTATTGAAAGTTAGATTGAAACTCTTGAAACTCGCGGTTCAAGAGTGTAACCTAATGAATGATTTTGATTGGATAGTACTTGATTGACAGATAGACGGGTTCCTCCTGGGCGTGACAAATGGCATATCACCTGTTCGTGTGATTACAATAACAGCGGGCATGTATGCACGCATGATTGATTACACTTTCGTATCTTACATATTATGGTGACTAATTACGTTAATAACTGTCAAATAAAGAATTAGAGTATACATGTATATCAAATATAACCCTTGTTACATACACCTCCAATTTGAAAAGCGCGTGACCCACGCGCGAAGTTAATGAATTCTACCGTGAAGTAAATTTAAATGTCACCATGAAAAATGGAAGATACGGAATTGTTTACAAAGAATGGTCAGATTCGTTACCATACAGCTACCCAACCCCACTCTCGTTAAGAGGGGGAGGTACGATTTTCTGAGGCATGGTAAATCACGGATGTTGACTCACCCTTCTGACATTTAAAAGCTGAAAAGAAATACCTGGAAAACAGAAAATGGACCTTTGGGAAACTCTAAGCCAATGTATGAACCATACTGTCAAATACACCCGGTTCCCAATTTAGATAATGTTTCCATAATCAGCTTGTACTAGAATTTGCCATGGATCCGTACACATATAAATAAAGTTTATTATACAACATACGATACGCGATCAATTAAGAATGATAAACGCGACAATTAAATATCTGTACGCAATAATGGAAGCGAGAGTCTGGCGATAGTTCTGATAACCTAAGAATAGAAGACGCGACAATGAATTTAAATACTTGAAGAAAGAATAGTGTCCATCGGTATGTACAAATGGAATAAAGCAGTTTCTTATGACATAATACATCTATCAATTATGAAATCTCAATACTTACGCAATTTAAATATTATTACTGAAACGAAGTAACAGATTTACACATAGTGAAAGCGCAGATGCAAAGTCTTGTGCATGTAAAATCGATAAATCATCATTTTCGGAATAATTGAGCGCACAAATTAAGGAGTCCAGTTGATATGATCTCGTTGATCGCTAATTGAATTAATGTTCAAACTTCTTTCAGGTGTCCGAATTTAAATATCGCTAGGCTCGGTTCCTTGTAAGATGACACAGTTCATTGTTCAGATTGTTCCTATCAGCTTCGCGTCGTCCTGTGAAGTGTCGTGGAATTGTCTAGATATCATCTTCTTCATGGGTATGGTGATACGCGTTTCATAGTGTTCTTATTTCCTCAGTATTTTGCAGATGCCGTCTATCAGTCCTTTCTTCTCTCACTTCAACCTGGCTACGTCACAGAGTTCCGTGGAAAGCCTCACATTTCGCCATCTCGGTGTGTGCTTGAAGGAGTATCTCAACTAGAAAAACAACAGAAAATTATCTTATACACAAGATATACCAAGCAGGGAATGCAGTCAAAATGACGTTCACCTAACAATGGTTGATCGAATAAAATTCCCACTAATGCCTTTGAATCTGAAAACTTAATTGCATATCGAGGCGGGGAACGAACATTAGTTCTCCTTACTAAGTTCTTAATATTCAAATACATTAAAATAAAACAAGAAACGTTAATACGAGCTTGACTGGAGGCTTGCTGTTAATACGAATAATAAAGGAACACTATATATAATATCTCAAAGACATATCTTGAAAATGGTAGAAGTATAAGCTAGACATTCATGAAAACAAAACAGAACCAATAAGCTGCGATACTCAGCTGATATGGAAACACTTCAAGTCGCTTGTCACATCTGATCTGAAAATAGAACTCGAGAAACATGATTAATATTACCGGTACAAACAACAAATCTGCAACAAATAATAATACTACTATGTGGCACTGGGATGTATATTGTTTGAAATGCGTGACCAACATAATGCTATTAATTAGCATTAGCGAATATACGTTTTAAAGAGGTCAAATCTGGAAATACAATTTATACCAATATAAAGTTAATCTACTTTCATTTGCATATTATCCTACATCACAGAATTTACGATTTAGATTCGAATATTTCTTAAATCGATTCATGTACAGTAAACGAGAGTTGGTCTCCAAGGAATGACCATTACACACATGTAACACTCGGTCTGCTATGTATTATCGTCCGTAGATGCAACATAAATCATTTATTCAAACTCATGTCAATGTTATGCAAAATCTATAAATTTCGAGTAATCAATTACTGTGAATTTGGTTTGGATTTCTCTTTCTGTCTGGAGGTACTTTCTCTGTATGGTTGTAGTCTGAGGTAAGACTCCAGCACAGCACTAAATCTTGAGAATAACAAATATAATGTATAACTGCCCCACAAATAATTCTGAACCAATAGAACCATGTGAACGTAGGAAGAATATAGGATAAAATCATTGTCAGAATGAAAACTATATGAGACGCCTTAGTTGAGCGTATTTTCCGACAAGTATTTGTTTCCTGTACGGGGATTTCTCTACTATTGTCTATTGAGTCACCCCCTGAAGTTTCTGTGGCAATCGCATTCGCGAAGTTTAGGAAATGAGCCACAGTACTAAAAATTGTCTGACTGTAAAACCAAATATGACTTAACAACAATAGCAGGAGAACTTTGGCTGCTGTCAATACAGACGTTTGGTGAAATGCATTATTGTCAGTATCTCTTTGTGTATACCTAGCTGGATTTTCCTTATACAAATTTAATTGCTCTCTTGTTTTTTCACTGTCCATTTTCTCGACTATCCCAGGATTACTTAGCGTCAAACCAGTACTGGAAATTGGCAATTCATGTAACAGAGTTTCGGTATGCCTTTGTTCAGATGTATTGCTGTGGCCATTAAAACTGGTCAAAAGAACAGAACTTTCTTGATCATGCAACTCTGTTGATTTACCCAGACGGTTAATGTTCTCTGAAACGTACTCTTTTGTAGAAACATTCTGCTTGTCCACGCTAATGGTTGTTTTTGGCACTGTGCTCTCAGGTGTGTCTCCAATACTTTTGTTCTCATTCACGTCACTTAGGCCTGCTATCGCCCCGACACAATTTGCAGGTGGCTCGAATGTAGTCTGAGAGATTTCCGAGGAATGAGATGTTTTGAACGCTGGTTTTTCTGAATTTCGCGGACTTTCATTTAATGATAATGCCGACTCACTGAAAGGTGTACTTCTTCTTGCACAGCGAGGATAAAGAATAGGCAAAACGGCCTTTGAGTCGGAATTAACCTGGTCAACATTTTGAAAAACTGAGCGTTTCCTATTTCGACGCCTACTACGCTTTCTCTTTCTGCGTGTTGAATTATCATGCCCATTATGCGCGTCTCCATAATGGACATCTAGCCTTTTAAATGAGGCGGAGGTACTCGTTGACAAACTGGATTTAAATTTCTAGCTTGGAAACTACAATTTCTAGCTTGCAATTTTGTACAATTTACGGTCTGATGTCCCTTAAGTTTACAAAAAGTACAGGACGGTCGCGTATCACGTCTTTCTGGACAAAATTTAACTTTATGTCCAATACGCAAACAACAAAAACAGATAGGCACACCGTCTGATGTGTTCATGGCTTTAGACGGTACTTTTTCTTTCAAATTACCGCCATTTTGGATAATCTCGGACTTCTCTTCCGGGAGTACACTTTCATTTAGATCAGAATTTTGACCAGCTCCTAGCCTACTGGTGACGCTAAACGCGGTGTCAGCCAAACGACATTTACTTAGAGCATCCTCTAAGCTAGTTGGTCTTAGGAAGATCACATGAGATCTAAGAGTCGGTTGAAGTCCGTTCATAAAAATGACAAAATTTCTGATTCAGATTTGTTTGCCTTTCTGCAAAGTTCGAGTAAATCCGTAATATATTCATCTAGAGGTTCATTTGGAAGCTGCTTTCGTGCAAAGATTGCTGCATCCTTGGCCCATTTTAACATGGGATGGTCAAATCGATCTTCAAACGCGGATTTAATCAGAGATAAATCGTCCTTAACTTGAAAAGAGAGACCATCATAAAAACTTTCAGCAAAATCAGTCAAATATAAAGGGAAGACTTTAACCTTTTGTTCCGTTGTCCAACCATGAAAATCTGAATATGACTCAAAACGGGAGAAAAACTTCTGAAAATCACTATCTGAATTTCCTGAAAATGCTTTAAGAGCAGGGATTCCGCTACTTCCTGGTGAAAAATGAGGATTTTGCCTAGACTGAGCCTCGCTAATAGCCGATAACGCTGCCCGATTTTGTTCAGCCATATGTGCAGAAATATTCGATAATCCTTCTCTAAATACGGACAGAAGTTCTTCCATCTTAATACCATTTGAATCACCCATTACGTTACCTGACTTACCGAACGTGACCTAATAGTTCTACCGTCATCTGAAGTTCTTTTGCGAGAGGAATTTCTCTTAAAGCGTTATATTGAAACATCTTCTTTTTTTTACGTAACTTCGATATCGTATAATAAACTCAAATAACCTATGAATAAACCGTATTTCAAATCTCGTTTTATTTGTCACAAACCACGCTAACTGCTTACCAAATCTGTTACGAAGCTCTCTCTAATAACTAATCTATTATTTCCAGCTTAGGAAGATTATATTCAGCAGAGATTCAGAGATACGCAGTGGAAGATGGAAAATATGAACGGGAGCTCTCGCAACAATAGAATACCGAAATATACTGGATCTTGTGACAAGACGAGATTCTGATACGGTTTAATATAGTATATGATTTATTATATATAATAGAAATATAAAGTTACTTACAGATGAATAGCTCAGAGGTCATGCCCAGGTAATAAGTAAACGTCTCATCAATTCGGTTTCCGAGGCCGAACTCTATTGAAAGTTAGATTGAAACTCTTGAAACTCGCGGTTCAAGAGTGTAACCTAATGAATGATTTTGATTGGATAGTACTTGATTGACAGATAGACGGGTTCCTCCTGGGCGTGACAAATGGCATATCACCTGTTCGTGTGATTACAATAACAGCGGGCATGTATGCACGCATGATTGATTACACTTTCGTATCTTACATATTATGGTGACTAATTACGTTAATAACTGTCAAATAAAGAATTAGAGTATACATGTATATCAAATATAACCCTTGTTACAGAATCCTGGGTTGGATGAGAAGCATGCTTGCTCAACTTATATTAATTGTAGTTCCATCTACCGAATTCGACGTCTCTCGGAGGCAGGCAATCGAGATAAAAGATGATTCCTATAGTCGATAAGCAGAATAAGAAATATTAACAGTGTAGCATGTATACATTTAAGTATATTTACTAGTGCATGCTACCGAAAATCTTCATCTTTCGGTGTTTGACGTCTCTTTAAAGTGGAAAGTTGGTGTATACATAGCCTGTCTGTTTTGCAGATCGTACCATTTGCATTTCATGCAGCGGACCTCCCACTCCATTATCGGGAACTCAGCAACGATCCCGTGCTAGTATGTGTATTACGACTGCAAAAACGAACATGATCTAACGATCAATATTCAACTTCTTTCATTGAAAGTCCGTGCTACATTATATCATGTAATCACTGGTATTTCATCTCACTCCATGATAAGCAGTGTCGAATCCTGGGTTGGATGAGAAGCATGCTTGCTCAACTTATATTAATTGTAGTAGGCAGGCAGTCGAGATAAAACATGATTCCTATAGTCGATAAGCAGAATAAGAAATATTAACAGTGTAGCATGTATACATTTAAGTATATTTACTAGTGCATGCTACCGAAAATCTTCATCTTTCGGTGTTTGACGTCTCTTTAAAGCGGAAAGTTGGTGTATACATAGCCTGTCTGTTTTGCAGATCGTACCATTTGCATTTCATGCAGCGGACCTCCCACTCCATTATCAGGAACTCAGCAACGATCCCGTGCTAGTATGTGTATTATGACTGCAAAAGCGAACATGATCTAACGATCAATATTCAACTTTTATTGAAAGTCCGTGCTACATTATAGCATGTAATCACTGGTATTTCATCTCACTCCATGATAAGCAGTGTCGAATCCTGGGTTGGATGAGAAGCATGATTGCTCAACTTATATTAATTGTAGTTCCATCTACCGAATTCGACGTCTCTCGGAGGCAGACAGTCGAGATAAAAGATGATTCCTATAGTCGATAAGCAGAATAAGAAATATTAACAGTGTAGCATGTATACATTTAAGTATATTTACTAGTGCATGCTACCGAAAATCTTCATCTTTCGGTGTTTGACGTCTCTTTAAAGCGGAAAGTTGGTGTATACATAGCCTGTCTGTTTTACAGATCGTACTAATTGTACATCGTGCAGCGGACCTCCCACTCCATTATCAGGAACTCAGCAACGATCCCGTGCTAGTTTGTGTATTATGACTGCAAAAGCGAACATGATCTACCGATCAATATTCTACTTCTTTTATTAAATGCAATAAGTATATTAAAATACATCGCATATCAGTGAAATGCTTGCCTAAAGGCTATTACCACATTTCATCCGAGTACCGTTATGGTACATTAAATTTCTCATGCGAAATGCTAGAATTAACTACTATGCATTTCGACCTCAGGACTTATGTCTTGGAATCAGAACACTCAAGTCAGTGAGGATCAATGAACCCAGAGGGAACAATGATGCACGTGTCAGAACATAAGGGAATGAATCCCCAAGACCAATGTGTGAAGAGATGTTCATATACACACCCACTTTCTCGGGGTGTTCTGACCCTACACCTGCCTGAGTATAGGAGTTATTATAACATCACTATATGTACTAACATGTACCTCAGAGCAGTTGTTTCGGATAATTTCGGGAATATATCTTATGTATATCCCAGGTATATCTCTCATCAGGGGCCAAACCTAATCATGAATATATTTAACTATTCACGATAAATACTCTCATATTCTCGTAGATATAGTGATGCCGGAGTTACCCACGGGGTGAAATCTTACATTATTTTAGATTTACACTCTTCTTCTTCGTTACTGTTGTCTGTGTTGCACACGTTGTGTAATCGTTTATTAATTTCGATTCACACATATCTTGTTTTTCTCTTCTTTCTTGCTGACGGTTCTTCTCACGTGCCAGTGTATTTTAGCAATATACTGAGTGGGCTGGCACGATCCCGGCATGGTCGTCACAGGAGTTTCGGATTATGCTTCGAAAAACATCCCGGACCGCATAGCATATTCTTACTATTTCTCAATCCAGGTGTCGGAACATGAATCTCACTTAAAGAGTGAAGAGATGTTCATATACACACCCACTTTCTCGGGGTGTTCTGACCCTACACCTGCCTGAGTATAGGAGTTATTATAACATCACTATATGTACTAACATGTACCTCAGAGCAGTTGTTTCGGATAATTTCGGGAATATATCTTATGTATATCCCAGGTATATCTCTCATCAGGGGCCAAACCTAATCATGAATATATTTAACTATTCACGATAAATACTCTCATATTCTCGTAGATATAGTGATGCCGGAGTTACCCACGGGGTGAAATCTTACATTATTTTAGATTTACACTCTTCTTCTTCGTTACTGTTGTCTGTGTTGCACACCTTGTGTAACCGTTTATTAATTTCGATTCACACATATCTTGTTTTTCTCTTCTTTCTTGCTGACGGTTCTTCTAAGATCCATAAAATCAAGGAAATCCTGGAGAAACTCGACCCGATTAATCCGGGGGACATTTCCAATATATCAATGCCGGGACGACCGATTATCTCGCAATGCGACTCACCTAGTTCGAAACTGGGGAGATACTTGGATTTCTTCCTGTTGCCTATTATTAAAAAGCAACATACATATCTTGCGGATACTACAAATTTCATCAATGAAATTGAAAGTATGGCCATCCCGAGCAGTGCTATCTTTGTTACATATGATATCACATCGCTGTACACAAATCTGAGTTTTGAAGAGATAGCCGCAGCCCTGAAGACTGATCTCACGACCAACAACGATATCGTATATGACCTAAAAAGGCCATCGATAGAATTACTGGTAGAAATAGCCAACCTCATCCTTACTGAAAACGAATTTGCATTTAATGGTAAATATTACCGGCAAATCGTTGGAGCACCAATGGGAGCAATTCCCTCGCCCGAGTTGTGTGATTCTGCTATTTATCAGCACATCAACAGACTGATGGAGCGGTTCCCATTACGGCATAATATCCTGCTTCACAAACGATACCGGGACGATGGCTATTGGATTTATAATGGTCCAGAAAAAGAGATACGAGACTTCTTTGAGATGGCAAATAATGCCCATTCTCTGTTGAAGTTCACGTTCGAGATATCAGACAGATCTATCAGCTTTTTGGATACCATAACGTTCAAAGGGAAGAGATTTGAAAGCAGCGGTATTCTGGACATCAAATGTCACACCAAGGCAACCGAAACATACCAGTATTTACACCGAGACTCGGCCCATCCACCCTCCTGCTTCAAATCCTTTATAAAAGGAGAGACAATTAGATACGCAAGGAACTGCAACAATTCCAGTGACTTCGACGAGAAAGTTAAAGTCTTCAATAATAAACTTAGACTCGGGGGATATGAACAGCGGGAAATCGAGAAAGCACTCACAGAGGTTAAACACTTTGAGAGATCGAAACTTCTGCACAGAACCAAGCACAACCAGACTCAACCGGTTTTGGTCAAGCCGACACGATTCATCACAACATTCCAACCCGGATCACGCCAGCTGATAAAAATTATTAAAAAATACTGGCATATAATACAGACTGACTCTAAAACCAACCGACTATTCCCACATCATCCGATCGGTGTATAGAGAAGAGGACGGAATTTAAAAGAACTCCTGCGGAAATCTAAGATCTAACAGCAGTACGGAGAACAGAATGCTTATGAGATTTATGTTTGCGAGAATGGTAACATCTATATATAGAGAACCATATTTGCCGAATGCGTGACCCCTGATGAGAAATATGCCTGCGATAATATACATAAGTTATATTCCCGAAAGATTTCGAAACACTGGCTTTGAGGTACATTAGTACACATCTATGAAGATGCGCTAGCATACTCATATATACGTAAAACTCAGGCTACTGTAGGGTCAGGACACACCGAGAAAGTGGGTGTGTATATGAGCATCATTTCATACATTAATGTACTATAAAGGTACAATACTGGTCATACAGTACTTACTGAACGCTGATCATTAGATCAGTGATTCAGCTATGGTCATAACAGATTCAACAGAACTGGTAAATACGCAGCACAAAGTTGAAAATGCATGGAAGTTAATTCTAGCATTTCGCATGAGAAAATTAATATACCTTTACGGTTACAACACTGCATGTCATATGTTCCTTACTGAACGCTGATCATTAGATCAATGATTCAATTATGGTTCATAACAAAGTGATCTAATTGCTTTATGTGCCGCTCATCTGAACAATAGTTCCATTTGGCCACTGCTCAATGAGAAAAGAAGATTCTCCTCCAGCATTGGCACCCCGCCTCGCCGATACCGGAGTGCACAGCGATGTGAAATAACCCAAGCTAATGGGCTCACATTCCAGTATACAGTGAACTACATTAAAAGAGTGGATTCATGCTGCCGTCCGAGACCCCCGTCTCTAATCCGACCGCCACCCCCGTCAAGCCATATACAGAATGCAGAACCTGACCTGACACTGAGTACTCAGAGGGCTAAATTACGGTATATAAACCCCGGCCGACGCATAACTTGAACTTGAATTTTATGTACACAAATACGAGACAATGACATTGACGCCATTTTAGCTTGGATTCCCGCCCACGTGGACGTTAGGGGAAATGAAGCCGCCGATAGGACAGCCAAAGACAGCCTCACCAAAACTGCACCTGACGTGCATATAGGACTAGGAACCAAAGAACTGAATTCTATCATTAAAACCAGATTAGATAGTAAATGGGAAAAGGAATGGAACGAAGAAAACCGAGATAGATGGCTACATAGTATTCTAGATAAGGGGAAAAGACGGAGTTGTGGATTCCAGCTAGACAGTAAACGTGACGACCGCATCATCACAAGATTAAGACTAGGCAAAACAGGACTAAAATCACACCTCTCTAAGCTAATAAAAAACACATCACTACTATGCACCTCATGCAACAACGAAGAAGAAACGATAGAACATTTTATACTCAAATGCTCAAAACATGACCCCTATCGCCGCACACTGGAAAACGAGCTCAAAAACTTAAATGTCCCTCTGTCGTTGGCTTCTATATTAAATCCTAAACCACCTCTTATAAACAAGGTATACTCCACCTTACTAGCTTACATCAAATCGACTGACTATTACTCTACCATTTAATACTATATGGTTACACCAAGAAACCAAAGACCAAATTTAAATAAATGTAGCACACTTAGAGTCAAAACTATATTACAGGGGCGGAAATAAGGGTCAGTGATCAGAAATGACTGATCAAATTTGGACACTAACCAATCAAAATGTCATAGCAATAACATAGAAAAATTCACTGATCAAATTAAAAGCTCCTAATAATGAGCACCGATCAAATTGTGTTCCCTTATTTCCAACCCTCTTTAACGAATGTTAACCGCCCGGTTTTCTAGCAGGGCAGAAGACTGGAGGTTATATCAAACATTCACAATCGGCTTTAATTATAATAATATTTTTATTTATAATATTTAGTACCTAATTAATTATTGCTATTGATCATGTGTGACTTAGATCATGATAGTGCCTGTCGGTGGCAAAAAACCCCACCAGAAAACAAGAAACTACAAACTCTTCTATTCTTTGTAATACAGGCACAGCACACTGAAGACCACAGACAAGTAAGACCAGTCATGAAACAGAGCACCTATGACGACAAATATTATAAAACAGCACCGTGAGTGACAACACCCCAGAAACCACCCTGACCTAGCCATTTCAGTGGAATCACCAAAACCCACACCTTGACCACGGACAATCAACGCAAACAAGAACAGCTTCTACATTCAAACCAAATCGAACAATGCCTACCACAACCATGGACAATTGAAACCATACTCACTGAAGACAACACAGATCAGATGTGCCACACCTGAGATGCCACCGATGCAATATATGATCCTTTGACTTTCACCTATATAGGATGTAGACCTGCCATCCTGTACCCCAATACCCACTCCAAGCAATTGTTACAGGCACAGATTTCTGGAAGAACCCGCCTATGGTTCTCCCAGTTTTTTCTGGACGGCGTTGTGTGTACAGAGGGGTACAAAGACAAAGGAATCACCCATGCGACTACAATATACAATGAACACATACTTACCAATATAACCTAATCAAAAACCAAGCGATGAACCTGTACATAGACAAATCTTCTATTCTAAACTATTTATATCTCCATCCGCACATTTATTATTATTTACTTATTTATTTATTTATATATTTATTTACTTATTTATTTGTTTATTTAATAATACAGCACTTGTAAACATCTTCAACAAACTAAGAAATGTAACGTGTAATTAAAATAAAACATTGAGTTGATGGGCTGCGAAATCCGTACGGGAAGCGGCCCTTAAACTGCAATTTCAATCATAACTTGAACAACATGCAACGTATTCACATCAGCGGACTATTCAGAAATACGTTAACAACTGCAACCAACCAGCTAGCTAACATGGAAATCTCCCATTCCGATCCGGCCGACAACGCAGTCTCCGAGACTGAAGAAGGAAACTGGCCCAGCAATGCTAAGCTGATCGACGACTGCATTGAGATGATCACTGCTACATCAGAAAGACGCCAACCTATAAGAACGCTAAAGGAGTGCATTAAATTCTCCAAGGAAAAGGGCAAAACACCAAGCTTCCTTCGAGTCAATATCAACCCGGGACTGGGCAAGGCAACAGAGAAGATCCTACCGAAGATTGAGGCACTACGACAAGAGCTACTAGATATAGCCATGACACGACTCTTGGAAATATGTACAGAACATATACGAGAAGAAACGGCTAATATGAATGAGGACATTCGCACAACCAGGAGCGCCATTCCGAAGATCACTGAGGAAGACATCAGCACACACCAGACGATGAATGAAAAGGTTCATAATATTTTCATTACGTCAGATAAGGCGGTGAAAGACTTTGGCCTAAAACTTCGAGAAGCAGATAAGAAGCCCACAGGAGCGCCCAAGTCCACCAAGAAAATTACCGAGCAGACGGAGCAGGGCGAGCCAGAGAGACCAGCGGTAAAATCACCCCAGACCACCAGACCACCAGCGCATCGACCGATAAAACCGCCCACATCTACAGGCCAACCTGACCGCCACAGAACAAAGAAATGGAATCGTCGAACCGGAACGGCATCATACAAAGACACCCATGGCTACCACTACTATGAATCAAGACAAGAAAGAGACCAAAGACAAGGAAACAAGAGGAGATATGAACATGAAGATGACAACCGGGCACCCAAGCAGCCGAGATGGAGATATTAGGAAGTGATGGACCAATATATATTAAATATATATTAAATATACTTCGAAATACTTATACCAGTGCTGTTATGACCTGACAGATATGACCATCGCCCATCGTGGGTTTAACACATATATATATATGTTAATATATATATGCATGACCTACCTATGTTAATGGAGATTCTTTTAATAAACGTATGTAATATATACTCATGAGCTTAGTGTTTCGATTTCATATTTCTCATCCCGCAACTGGCTTACGCATTCTCCAGTGGAAGTCATGCTGGCCAAACATGTGCACTAAGCACTACCCAGCTGGGCTTAAATCGTATCCGCAATTTAATACAGTTTACATACTGTATGATGTATCCATACTCCAATCGATAAGAGCTTGGAGGGATTCAAGCGTACAAGGCATTTAACACAGGCACCATAATTAGCCAATCAACCAACGCAGATTCAGGCAATCAGGAACGCGCAGCTATAACCTATCAACAATTACTCCTTTGTCTCCGTCCACCTATCAAATGTTACCGGATTAGGCCAGACGTTAACATACTAAGAATATACAGTCAGTTATCCCTGCGACCTTGATTGAGAAGATTAGTATCCTGATAGACTACAACCAACAGCGTATAACAACTGATTCGTTCTAACTCATTAGAGACAGAATGAAAACAACACGTTTCTCTAGTAAACAGCGACCTTGATTGAGAAGATTAGTATCCTGATAGACTACAACAAACAGAGTATAACAACTGATTCGTTCTTACTCATTAGAGACAGAATGAAAACAAGACGTTTCTCTAGTAAACAGAAAAAACGCTACAAGAAGCAGAGGCATATTAATTATGTCAATACATGTCTACGTAAATCTCACCTCTCGAGACTGGCAATAGCCAAGACATATATTAGAAATATCTGAAGTCTGATGTTAACAGATAATGATATTTTTCTGCTATCCCGGGGATTATCATTCATTCCGACGACTAATATAAGAGAACGGGATATTAGAACAGACTTCGGACGAATGGCAAACGAGATGCGGCGTACAGAGTTTTTCTCCGACTCACCATCAACGCGCAAACAACAGCACCCGTTTCAGAATTCGTAGCACCACTGGCCTCTAATAGCATTGAAGATTACCTCTATGCTACTAGACTGGAGCTATCGTCCCACGCCAAAGAATCACACAAAGACAACCTGTCAAACGGCGAACGCCAATCACTCAATAAATTGAGATTGGATAAATGTGATGTAATTATCACTTCTGCTGACAAGAATAATATAACTGTTATTCTTGACAAAAGCTTATACATCAAGGAAGCAAATCGCCAGCTATATGACGGAATACACTACGTCGAGATTGATTGTATCAACGTAAAAGAGATGCATAGAAAGGTGCTAAACCTTGTATGCAAACTTAAACAGGAAGAAGTGCTGGACAAGGACACCTACAAATACTTGTATGACCCGCTACTCAAGATGAAAATTCCCCACATGTACTTGCTGCCTAAGATCCATAAAATCAAGGAAATCCTGGAGAAACTCGACCCGATTAATCCGGGAGACATTTCCAATAAATCAGTGCCGGGACGACCGATTATCTCGCAATGCGACTCACCTACTTCGAAACTGGGGAGATACTTGGATTTCTTCCTGTTGCCTATTATTAAACGCAACATACATATCTTGCGGATACTACAAATTTCATCAATGAAATTGAAAGTATACCCATCCCGAGCAGTGCTATCCTTGTTACATATGATATCACATCGCTGTACACAAATCTGAGTTTTGAAGAGATAGCCGCAGCCCCGAAGACTGATCTCACGACCAACAACGATATCGTATACGACCTAAAAAGGCCATCGATAGAATTACTGGTAGAAATAGCCAACCTCATCCTGACTGAAAACGAATTTGCATTTAATGGTAAATATTACCGGCAAATCGTTGGAGCACCAATGGGAGCAATTCCCTCGCCCGAGTTGTGTGATTCTGCTATTTATCAGCACATCAACAGACTGATTGAGCGGTTCCCATTATGGCATAATATCCTGCTTCACAAACGATACCGGGACGATGGCTATTGGATTTATAATGGTCCAGAAAAAGAGATACGAGACTTTTTTGAGATGGCAAATAATGCCCATTCTCTGTTGAAGTTCACGTTCGAGATATCAGACAGATCTATCAGCTTTTTGGATACCGTAACATTCAAAGGGAAGAGATTTGAAAGCAGCGGTATTCTGGACATCAAATGTCACACCAAGGCAACCGAAACATACCAGTATTTACACCGAGACTCGGCCCATCCACCCTCCTGCTTCAAATCCTTTATAAAAGGAGAGACAATTAGATACGCAAGGAACTGCAACAATTCCAGTGACTTCGACGAGAAAGTTAAAGTCTTCAATAATAAACTTAGACTCAGGGGATATGAACAGCGGGAAATCGAGAAAGCACTCACAGAGGTTAAACACTCTGAGAGATCGAAACTTCTGCACAGAACCAAGCACAACCAGACTCAACCGGTTTTGGTCAAGCCGACACGATTCATCACAACATTCCAACCCGGATCACGCCAGCTGATAAAAATTATAAAAAAATACTGGCATATAATACAGACTGACTCTAAAACCAACCGACTATTCCCACATCATCCGATCGGTGTATACAGAAGAGGACGGAATTTAAAAGAACTCCTGCGGAAATCTAAGATCTAACAGCAGTACGGAGAACAGAATGCTTATGAGATTTATGTTTGCGAGAATGGTAACATCTATATATAGAGAACCATATTTGCCGAAGGCGTGACCCCTGATGAGAAATATGCCTGGGATAATATACATAAGTTATATTCCCGAA
The DNA here is from genome assembly GCA_036873755.1 of Hanleya hanleyi. NCBI lineage: Eukaryota > Metazoa > Mollusca > Polyplacophora > Lepidopleurida > Hanleyidae > Hanleya > Hanleya hanleyi. Next base: position 104,450 of record JAVTVY010029456.1, on the reverse strand, counting down.
AGATTTCGAAACACTGGCTCTGAGGTACATTAGTACACATCTATGAAGATGCGCTAGCATACTCATATATACGTAAAACTCAGGCTACTGTAGGGTCAGGACACACCGAGAAAGTGGGTGTGTATATGAGCATCATTTCATACAATTTGCAAATGGTATCCTACTTCGTAGGAATATGATTATGTGACCGCCAGATATATAAAAAAAACGGTCCAATCGAGGGAGGTATAATAGAAAGACCTGTGGGACCCGACGCCGACCAAGCGCTTCATTCTGCACCATGTTTAAAGCTACAAATTTACAATCAGCCTCTCACCATATACGGGCAACAAAGAAAAGGAACATTAAAAGTGTGATGAAAAACGATGCCGCGGTACTGACAAGAAGCCATATGATCCAACAGGAAAATATACTGACTTCATAGTTTTAAAAACATTATAAGAACGAAAAGTAATCTCTGTGATTATTTGTATCCCAGCCACCCTTTTATTGTAGCCGAATGGCATGCCCACAAGGAACCTAGCACCGATTTGAGAGGTATTTGATACAAATGTCATAGACCTATCAAGTCATGTGAGGCCCAAACGAGGGAGCACTAATAGAATGCAAGTTCTTATTGAGAACAAATACCATTGAGACCCGACGCCGATCAAGCACTTCATTCTCCATCACGTTTACAAGTTACAAAACTGCAATCACGATGATTTATACAGAGAGCAAACCTCGGAGACGAAAGGTCTACCAACAGAATCTCACCATACGCAGGCAACAATTAAACGCAACATTAAAAGGGTACTTCCTAAAATGGTCCCTTGGTCAGAAGTTGGTGGGAAAATGGAAAAATTGTGCCAAATACCCTTATTATTTTAATAGCCCATTACTAGCTTAGTTTGGTTGTGTATATCACAAATGTTTGTAGGATCGTCTACCTGTTAATTTGAGAATTATTGTGGTGTTATCCTGGAGCAGTTTGACTCAAGTGGAATTATGTCGCTGTACAAATTCAATAATGTAACTTCCAAAAGTGATTTCTTTGTGAAATGGTCGTATATATATTTTTTTCTAATTGCATTCAAATAACCACAACGAAATGAACCATTACCCGAGAAAGCTTTATCTTGTTACTCATTAAGGAGATATTTGCGAACACTGACTAGGATGGTCATTTGAACTGAAAATTTGGAATCTTCATATATAAATGACTAACGTCACAGGACCTACGAAGTAGGGTGAGGAAGATGACTTGTGGGTCCAAGCGTAATGTTATAGGTCACCTAAGTAAGTCAAATTTTCATCAAAAGTATGTCAGCTCAGAACTCGCTGGCACCTTCATGCCAAAAATCAAGGTTCTAATGTCAACGGTTCTCCTTATTTTGACAACGAAACGATTCGGATGGACTGACTGAGTGACTCACTCACTCACTCACTCATTACCGGACAATTTGCAAATGAGAGCCCACTTCGTAGGAATGGGCTTCCTGGAAATTCTTGTTCAGATATTGTTGGTGACCTGTTCAATCCTTTTACTAATATAATAGTCTTAAGAGGAATATCATATTTATCCTGTTGGCAAATTATGGATTCTCAAACCTCCAAATTATTCCGTCAATCGCTCAAGTTATCCATAGAATACAGCGATGTAGAAGTGGGAGCTATATTGCTTCAAGGAGATTGAGCTGGCGCTATTATTACTCAAAGAAGCTCAACAAACACCACATTGCGGCAAGTCTTGTCTACAGAATTTGAAGTGTATGCAGTCAGTAGCTTTGATGATGTAACAACTGTGTATTACTGCCCACTAAACGTTGGTTTTCTTGAATAAGTTCAAAACGCAAAATCAAGAAAAATTTTGCTGGAGTTTTATGTTGTAACGTTATTCTTTCAAGAATGTACATGTTGGTGGTAGAATTATTGTCATTGCAGATGTATTGCACTTATTTTAAACTATTGCAGGTTAGTAGTAGGTAGCATGCAAAAAAGGTCACATTTTCCAGGGAGGTAACTCTTGATGCACTTTTGTGATTTCGGCAAATTCTGGATTATCTTCCCTGATTCGAACATTTGCATATTAAATCTATGCGGGAAAATGCATGTATGGGGTATGGATGGACCGATTGGGTCGTATGAGGTATCAATGTGAAGCGTTCGTGAAGGGGCATCTGATGGAATGGGTGTGGGGTTGAAATATCGTCATTCTGCGCATCCGCGGTGGACAAAGGGTATAGAAATAGACGTTTTGGGGTGGGGGGGGGGGCACTAATGGTCCGATGGAGTTGAGTGAGGTATCAATGTGAAGCCTATATGAGGGGGCATCCGATGGGGTGGGTCTGGGGTTGGAATATCGTCATTCTGCTCATGCGCGGTAGACCAAGTGCATGGAATAGACGTTTTGGGATCTAGGAGAGCCCCTAATTGGCCGATGGAGTCGAGTGCGGTATCACTGTGAAGCCTATGTGAGGGGACATCCGCCTGGACTAGTGTCTCGGCCGTTGTCAACATTCTGCGCATGCGCAAACAGGGAATTGTGGGAAAACGGTATGGAAATAGACGTTTTGGGGACTGGGTGGACCACTAGTGGTCCTATGGAGTCGTATGAGGTACCAATGTGAAGCATATGTGAGGGGGCCTCCAACGGGGTGGGTGTGACGTGGAACTGACGTAATTCTGGGCATGCGCAGTAGACAAAGGGTATGGAAATATACGTTTTGGGGTCGAGGTGGACCACTAATGGTCCTATGGAGTCGTATGAGGTATCAATGTGAAGCATATGTGAGGGGGTATCCGTCTGGGCTAGTGCCTCGGCCATTGTCAACATTCTGCGCATGCGCAGACAGGGAATTGTGGGAAAAGGGCATTGGAGTAGATGTTTTGGGCTCTAGGTGAGTCCCTCGTGGGCCGATGGGATCGAGTGAGGTATCGTTGTGAAGGATACCTGAGGGGGCATCCGCCTCGACTAGTTTGTCGGCCGTTTTCGACATTCTGCGCATGCGTAGACAGGGAATTGTGGAAAAAGGGTTTGTAAATAGACGTTTTGGGGTCTAGCGGAGTCCCTAGTGGGCCGATGGAGTCGAGTGGGGTATCAATGTAAAGCATATGTGAGGGGGTATCCGCCTGGAGAAGTATGTCGTTCGTGTTCAACATTCTGCCCATGCGCAGACAGGGAATTGTGGGTAAAGGGCATTGGAAGGAACGTTTTGGGATCGTCATGGGCCACTATTGATCCGATGGAGTCGTATGAGGTATCAATGTGAAGCAGTCGTGAGGGAGCATCCGACTGGGTGGATGTGGAGTAGAAATATCGTCATTCTGCGCATGCGCAGTAGACCCAGTGTATGGAAATAGACATTTTGGGGTCGACATGGGCCAATATTGGTCCGATGGTGTCGTATGAGGTCTTATTTTGAAGCTCTCGTGGAGAAGCATCCGACTGGACTAATGTGTCGTCGGGTTTCATCATTCTGCGCATGCGCAGTCTGATCGTAGTATAGAAAACATGCATTTTTGGGGTGCGTGGGGGTGTGTTTGGGGTACTAAACCACTATGGGTCCGAATGCGTCGAAAGTTCCATCTTTGCTCGGTGTGACCTAATATGGCTCTTACTCATTCATTCATCTGTCTGTACATATGTTAGTCTCTCTTTCGTGATAATTGCGACCATTTTTTTCCATACAAGAAAAAAACGGCATTTGGTGGCAAGCTCTCACTTTGTCCACTGGGAAATCTCCTCTCTCCTCGTGCAAAGATCACACCCGGCCAAAGGTATACCTTCAAGGCAGGTCAGGCATCTCTGACGATGGTAGCGGAGATCTATGGGCTCTCCCCTGGTTTAACTGTAACCCACACTGAAGAAATCATGTATCATTTCCATAGTTATGGGCGGGTATCTTTTGGTAACTCTTTTGGGAAGTCGAGCGGGCACCGGCACCTGTTCATAAGTCTTCAGCGATTGCTCGTCTACCTTGGAATTGGCTGGCTGCTCCATTTGATCGGGTCTGGTACAGGTTGTGAGAAATGTACATCTAACATGCGTGTTTCCGTATTTATAGTTAGAGATGGGTAGGTTTACAATTCAAGAAGACTCTTGTCCAATCAGAAGCCGTCCTTTGCATCAGTCATATTCGTTCTTGCCCGTTAGATGTATTCCCGGCTGTCCAATCAGAAGTCGCCGTTTCAGAAAGTTCCATCCTTTTGCAAGCCTGGATATTGTTCGGGCAGCATGTCCTGAAACAGTTGTTTGCGCATTCTAATCGCAATTTCCAGGGCCTCGGTGGGTGGTAACCCCGTATCCTCTTCTAAGTGACGCTTGGTCTTGATGATGGACCTGTGCGTGGGGTCGCCTTTCATTTCAAGCGGTAGTAAGGTATACTGTTCATAGATCGCCATGGCTGTTTTCCTGATGCGGGGCCGCATTTCGGTGTACGCCTGTTGTAAGTTATCCTGTCCCGCGTCCTCGATCGCTTCAGCGTGACTATTGATAGCTGCTGTCACAATACGATCCCAGGAGGTAGGTTCTGCCTCACTTTCCTGGAATGTAGGCTGACTATCTGAGGTCAAGCTCTCCATATCAGTAGATAGACTGTCAGCAATCTTGGATTCGGTATCAGTCGATACACTCTCATCAATCTCTGTATCAGCATCCGCCTCAACGGACTCCTCGGCGTCTTCAATCCCATGTATATTTTTCTGGTGTCGCATCATATCGTAACGTCTGGTGAACGTGCGTTCACACTCAGAACAAGTATAATTACAAGCGTCTAGTCCGTCATTCATAATCCAGCCGTCGTCCATTAGAGAATATCCGCGTCCATAATCCAAAGACCTATTCCATTTCCATATAACAGTATTAGCACCAAATTCAAAAAGACAAAAGTATACATAAACATAGGCTTGTTTCCTGCAAGAGAGAAGCGTTGATGGTTGAACGTCGACTGTGCGTGTTTTGGGAATACACTTGCTTTCATAGACAGTAACGCCCGCCAACGCCCACTGTTACGCCTTAACGCCCTATCTGTACGCCTTAACGCTCGTCTCAACGCTTTAACACACTTCTTAGCGCTTTAACGTCGTTTAATGATGCGTTCGAACAAATGTTGCTTTTGTGCTATTGCTCTGACATACGACGCTTTCCAGTTCATGCTCGAGGTTTTCAACATCGACGCTGTTCTTTCGATTTCCATATGGACTGGGTCCTTGTCCAACAATTTCATATGGGTCACGAGGTCGACATACTGCTGCCGTAAAGCCTGTCGTAGTCTGGGTGCCAATCTGTTATGGGCTAAAATTGCGGCTTCTTTTTTCGAATATCCTTTGTGTTGAAACTTGTTTTCTGTGGCCCTCTACGTCTCGCCCATCTCGGCGTCCATACTTTCTTTGAACAAATCTTTCCATAGCCTCGAGTTCACGTTATGTTCATTCCCTTGTACGGGTTTGGGTTGGTCCTTCACGGTTGGGTGTTGCTGCTGTTGCTCTACCAGGAGTGGACTCGGCGGATGGTGTAGGGGTATATGACGTTGCGGTGATCCCTCGCCGGGTAACAGATGGGTCGTCAGCCGACGATCTTCGGGGGTATGGGCTTTTAAATCTACGAACAGGTAGCCGTACGGACGACTTGTCGCCTCTTGAAACGCCTGCATGAAATGGTCGATGTTCTGAGGATAAATTCGACTACCAAACACACGGATTTGTGCTCTGTCAATGGGATTGGAGAACAACCCAAAGTATTGGCAGTTCAAGGCAAAATCTCTGGACGCCTTCCCTTGAGGAAAGAGATTCTGGGTCAAATAGATGACGGACAGATTCCGATTATGGGATCCTTTAGTAAACAAGTGGGCGACGTGTGAATTGTCCTTGGCCGCACTCATCAGATCATCTAGCACTACCACGTTGGTCTGCTCGGGGTCAAAGTAATACGGTTCGTGTATGCGCATGCATGCGATGACGTCATTTCCGAGCTCTGACCTCCACAACCTTTGAGCTCCAAGAGTTCCGATCCAAGAGCTCTGCCACACGGGAGCTACCACCACCACCGGGCGTCAACGGCCGGTGGTGGTGTTGGTGGTGGTGGTGTGTGGTGGTGTGTGGTGGTGATGTTGGTGGTGGTGTGTGGTGGTGGTGGTGGTGGTGGTAGTGTGTGCAAATATAGGGATGAACATGTGTCCCTCATCAGTCCATATGTATTGGTCGACTGGTGAAAATGTCGTGTACATGTACGTTCTGTCAGAGAACCTTCTCTCGTCGCGATAGTATGCTCAGGCACATTCAACGGAAACACAACCAAGAGACACAGCCGAGTCCCGCTATAGGTCCAACAAGAGCAGTAGAGCATCCCTATACGATGACGGTGAGCGGCACTACGGCATGTGGAAAGACGTCCTGGGTGATGAAGTTCTTAGAGAACGGTGTGGCAACCCCAACTCCGACACGTGGTATAGCCAATGGCAGCCCGCCTACGAAACTACAAGGTTACAGAATGTGAGCTTCGTCCCAGGGATTCCCCACGACATAAACGAACCGTATTACTTTGACCCGAGCAGACCAACGTGGTAGTGCTAGATGATCTGATGAGTGCGGCCAAGGACAATTCACACGTCGCCGACTTGTTTAGTAAAGGATCCCATCATCGGAATCTGTCCGTCATCTATTTGACCCAGAATCTCTTTCCTCAAGGGAAGGCGTCCAGAGATATTGCCTTGAACTGCCAATACTTTTTGTTGTTCTCCAATCCCATTGACAGAGCACAAATCCGTGTGTTTGGTAGTCGAATTTATCCTCAGAACATCGACCATTTCATGCAGGCGTTTCAAGGGGCGACAAGTCGTCCGTACGGCTACCTGTTCGTAGATTTAAAAGCCCATACCCCCGAAGATCGTCGGCTGACGACCCACCTGTTACCCGGCGAGGGATTACCGCAACGTCATATACCCCTACACCATCCGCCGAGTCCACTCCTGGTAGAGCAGCAGCAGCAACACCCAACCGTGAAGGACCAACCCAAACCCGTACAAGGGAATGAACATAACGTGAACTCGAGGCTATGGAAGGAATTTTTTCAAAGAAAGTATGGACGCCGAGATGGGCGAGACGTTGATGGCCACAGAAAACAAGTTTCAACACAAAGGATATTCGAAAAAAGAAGCCGCAATTTTAGCCCATAACAGATTGGCACCCAGACTACGACGGGCTTTACGTCAGCAGTATATCGACCTCGTGACCCATATTAAATTGTTGGACAATGACCCAGTCCATATGGAAATCGAAAGAACAGCGTCGATGTTGAAAACCTCGGGCATGAACTGGAAAGCGTCGTGTCAGAGCAATAGCACAAAAGCAACATTTGCTCGAACGCATCATTAAACGACGTTAAAGCGTTAAGAAAAGTGTGTTATAGCGTTGAGACGAGCGTTAAGGCGTACAGATAGGGCGTTGAGGCGTAACAGTGGGCGTTGGCGGGCGTTACTGTCTATGAAAGCAAGTGTATTCCCAAAACACGCACAGTCGACGTTCAACCGTCAACATGGCTTATACTTGTTCTGAGTGTGAACGCACGTTCACCAGACATTACGATATGATGCGACACCAGAAAAATATAGATGGGATTGAAGACGCCGAGGAGTCCGTTGAGGCGGATGCTGATACAGAGATTGATGAGAGTGTATCAACTGATACCGAATCCAAGATTGCTGACAGTCTATCTACTGATATGGAGAGATTGACCTCAGATAGTCAGCCTACATCCCAGGAAAGTGAGGCAGAACCTACCTTCTGGGATCGTATTGTGACAGCAGCTATCAATACTCACGCTGAAGCGATCGAGGGCGCGGGACAGGATAACTTACAACAGGCGTACAACGAAATGCGGCCCCGCATCAGGAAAACAGCCATGGCGATCTATGAACAGTATACCTTACTACCGCTTGAAATGAAAGGCAACCCCACTCACAGGTCCATCATAAAGACCAAGCGTCACTTGGAAGAGGATATGGGGTTACCACCCACCGAGGCCCTGGAAAATGCGATTAGAATGCGCAAACAACTGTTTCAGGACATGCTGCCCGAACAATATCCAGGCTTGCCCGACGAGGACTAGAACAAAAGGATGGAACTTTCTGAAACGGCGACTTCTGATTGGACAGCCGGGAATAAATCTAACAGGTAGGAACGAATATGACTGATGCAAAGGACGGCTTCTGATTGGACAAGAGTCTTCTTGAATTGTAAACCTACCCATCTCTAACTATAAATACGGAAACACGCAAGTTAGATGTACATTTCTCACAATCTGTACCAGACCCGATCAAATGAAGAAGCCAGTCAATTCCAAGGTAGACGAGCAATCGTTGAAGATTGACGAACAGGTGCCGGTGCCCGCTCGACTTCCCAAAATAGTCACCAAAAGATACCCGCCTATAACTATGGAAATGATACATGATTTCTTCAGTGTGGGTTACAGTTCAACCAGGGGAGAGCCCGGAGATCTCCGCTACCATCGCCAGCGATGCCTGACCTGCCTTGAAGGTGTACCCTTGGCCGGGTGTGATCTTTGGACGAGGAGAGCGGAGATTTCCCAGTGGGCAAAGTGAGAGCTTGCCACCAAACGCCGTTTTTTCCTTGTATGGAAAAATATGATCGCAATTATCACGAAAGAGAGACTTCTAACATATGTACAGACAGATGAATGAATGAGTAAGAGCCATATTAGGCCACACCGAGCAAAGATGGAACTTTCTGAAATGGCGACTTCTGATTGGACAGCCGAGAATACATCTAACGAGCAAGAATGACAGGACAAAATGGTGGCCTCTTATTCAAGAAGAGACTTCTTGAATTGTAAACCTACCCAACGCGGCTCCCCCAGCGTGGGTATGTTATGATGGAGGGGAAAATAAACTATATGAAAAAACTTGTTGTTGTTGTTGTTCTCTCATCCTTCTTGTTGTTGTTGTTCTCTCATCTGTCTACATCATGACGTCAAGGCGTTATGCTAGGGCGTACCGACGGACTTTGACGGACGTCACTGCATTTCCAATGAATTAGTGTCTAGAAAAATGAGAGCTTTTGGGCTAATTCGCCAGGGCTTTGAAGCGTTGTGCCTGGCGTTGGCGGACGTTGCTACAAGATGCCACTTGACACGACGCATTCGGACACATAGTGGTCTAGTACCCCAAACACACCCTCACGCACCCCAAAGATGCCTGCTTTCTATACTACGGCCAGACTGCGCATGCGCAGAATGATGAAACCCGACGATACATTAGTCCGGTCGGATGCTTCTCCACGAGAGCTTCAAAATAAGACCTCATACGACACCATCGGACCAATATTGGCCCATGTCGACCCCAAAATGTCTATTTCCATACACTGGGTCTACTGCGCATGCGCAGAATACGATATTCCTACTCCACATCAGTAGTATATAAAGTGCACTACAGCGCGCATTGACCTACTTTTTTGTTCCCCTGGGGCGTATTTGAGGCGGAACTTGATCACGTGACGATCATGTGATCGTTGGGGGAAAACTACCTCCAACACAGAAGAGTTCCAATCTAGGGGGAGGTAACTCTGGGTGACTATAGTTCCGGCAACCTGTAACCTTTGTATTCCTCCGCGGTGATGCGGTCTGGTGGTGATGCGGTCGCGGAAGAAAGCTTCCGCGGAGAAAAAGTAGTCCCTAGACTTCAAATACGCTGCATGGTCCGATGGGGCGGAGCGTTTGGCCGCCATCTTGAATTTTTGCCTCGTCTCATGTCACGGTAAATTGAGCAACATTACCCTCAAAAAACCCTCACATTACTCTCAAAAAAACCTCTAAGCCATATAATAATAATAAACATAATCTATAGGTGTTGTACCATGTTAATAGGATCAGTCTAGCATCTGTACCACCCTAGGGTCGAGCGTTTATTGTCCCGTGTATCTCCGCAAAAAATCAACAAACAAAATGGCGGCTCCAGGATGGTGTGGGGACGCCCTTTCCACATCACGGCGTCGATCCTAACCATAGCGCCATCTGCACACACTGACGCAAGGGAGACAACTCGTGTGGCCCAAGGGTATGGAAATAGCCGTGTTGGAGCTAGGGGAGCCACAAATGGTCCAATGGGGTCATATGAGGTATCAAAGTGAAGCATTCGTGAAGGGGCATCTAATGGACTGGGTATGGGGTTGAAATAGCGTCATTCCGCGCATGCGCGGTGGCCCAAGGATATGAAAATAGGCGTTTTGAGAGCTAGGGGAGTCCCTAATGGGCCGATGGGGTTGAGTGAGGTATCAAAGTGAAGCATTCGTGAAGGGGCATCTGATGGGTTGGGTGTGCGGTAGGAATATTATTCTGCGCATGCGCAGACGCAATGCAGAGCTCTCGTCCAATCAGAAGCGAGTATTTCAAATCCGTCACAGAGCTCTCAACCAAACAGAAGCGAGTATTTTGACCAGGTGCATTATGGGCCATATCCAAGATGGCGGCACGTATGTTCAAGATGGCGACACATCCGGTGTCGAAAACCGGCCATTTCGTCGGGATGTGGTCACCTAGTGTCGAAAACTGGACCTTGTATGGGTCCTGCTAGACGTTTTGGAGCTAGGGGAGCCCCTAATGGGCCGATGGAGTTGTATGAGGTATCAAAGTGAGGTATATTTCAAGCATGGGTGGGTGCATGTAAAATTTTTCCTGAAAAAATACGGAACACGGACTTTATCCTAAATTACGTGAAAATGCCTATATGGGGTATGGGGGGTATAGGACCATCCTGGGAAACCTACTTCTCGACATTTGCGGTATAGGTTGTGGGGTCTCGTTTTCTTAGTCTCGTCAAGACAAACATGATAGGAAGTGTCCCGGAGCGAATCGGTGAAATTTTTGAAAAAAGTCACCGAGACCCATATAGACCCATATAGTCCCATACTGGAGGTATAGGATCAATGTTTGTCCCCCTGGGAAACGTACTTCTATACATTTGCGGTAGGGTTGTTTGGATTTGTTTTTCACGTCTCGTCATTTAGAACATGATAGGAAGTGTCCCGGAGCGAATCGGTGAAATTTTGGAAAAAGTACGATATAGCCCCATATAGACCCATATAGCCCCATACTGGGGGTATAGGATCAATGTTTGTCCCCCTGGGAAACGTACTTCTATACATTTGCGGTAGGGTTGTTTGGATTTGTTTTTCACGTCTCGTCATTTAGAACATGATAGGAAGTGTCGCGGAGCGAAACGGTGAAATTTTTGGAAAAAGTCACCGAGGCCTGGGTAGGCCCATAGGCCTATACTGCATGGCTATGGGTGTATAGGCCCATACGGGGTGGACGTGTTGGGGTCTAGGTGAGTCCCTAATGATCCGATGGGGTCGAGTGAGGTCTTATTTTGAAGCACTCGTGGAGGAGCACTTGACTACAGTAATGGTTCGTCCGTGTTCAATAGTCTGCGCATGCGCAGCCTGGCCGTAGTATAGAAAGCAGACATTTTGGGGGCTATGTGGGTGTGTGTTTGGGGGTAGAGATGGGCTATTCACGGTTCGAATGGGTCGTGTGAGGTATCAATGTGAAGCTTGTGTGGGGTAGAGTCAGAATGGCGTGTTTTTAAGTGCAAGTCGCGTCAATCTGCGCATGCTCAGCCTGGCCGTAGCAGAGAAAACAGGCATTTTTGGGGGTATGTGGAAAGGATCCCATCATCAGAATCTGTCCGTCATCTATTTGACCCAGAATCTCTTTCCTCAAGGGAAGGCGTGCAGAGATATTGCCTTGAACTACCAATACTTTGTGTTGTTCTCCAATCTTGGTCCGAATGCGTCGTATGAGGTGTCATATTGTAGCAACGCCCGCCAACGCCAAGCTTAATGCTTCAACGCCCTGGTGAAATAGCTCAGAAGTTCTGATTTTCTAGATATTCCATGGAATTGACACCAATTCATCGAAATGCAGTGACGCCCGTCAACGCCCGTCGTTACGCCTTAACGCTCATACATAACGCCTTGACGCCATGATATAGACCAGAGAGAGAACAACAACAACAACAAGGATGACACATGAGAGAACAACAACAACAAGAAGTTTTTTCATATAGTTTATTTTCCCCAATGTTACATCATACCCACGCTGGGGGAGCCGCGTTGGGTATGTTTACAACTCAAAAAGACTCTTGCCCAATCAGAGGCCACCATTTGTATCTGTCATATTCGTTCCTGTCCGTTAGATGTATTCTTGTCCAATCAGAAGTCTCCATTTCAGAAAGTTCCATCTTCGGCCATGTTCGCTCTGAACCGTTTATTCTAATCATCGGCGGGCAGGCCAGGATACCGTTGAGGCAACATATCCTCAGATAGATGTTTGCGCATTCTGAGTATTCATCAGTGCACGAGTGACGCATTCAACCGATGGCAGTGGTGGATCAGCTTGGTAAGGAAAAACGTAACATTGGTCACCCTCTTCACTGTCCACTTGGTGTTGGGTCGTTGTTGTTGGGCCCATCCCAAGACATCCAATTGTTCCACTTGGTCCAGCATCATCCCTAGTGACCTCCGGTCATTGATGGTAAACGGTTGGTCGTATACTGGGTGGATGGCACTGGAATAGAAATAGCGCAATTCACCCGTCACCTTATGGCATAAGATGTACCCAAATGCTACATTTAATGTGAAGGCCGTAGGTTGGTCATTGAAGATGGTTTCCACGTAGCTGCGTAGACGGGTGAGCTTGGTCAGTGGGAAATTGTAGATATCTTGAATAGGGTGATGACGGTGGAAACAATGCCGTGTCATGGTCCAATGGCGCCGAGAGATGTCACTCTCTGGATGATCTTCGGGTAAGAGATCGCTAGGAACATTTATGGGCTCGTCCAGAAAATGTTCGATGTATGACGTATGGCTCGAAACCGTAACGGTGGGGTCCGGCTGGAAATCCAGGCTCTTCCCAACTGTGGGTATAGGCGGGCTCTCCGTCATCGCATCACCAGTGGCGTTCGTCTCCCCGGGCTTATCTTCACTGGGTCTGACCTTCCGCGGCTCCTCTTCAGTAGGAAGTTGTCGCCAAAACCGTGGAGACGGGACATGAATCAAACGCTGATGCCGTCTTAACTGACTGCGTCGTTTGAAGAGTTCACCACAATCCTTACATTGTTCCGTCGTGCCCTCGTGGACTGAGCGTTCGTGGCGCAGTAAATGATCCTCCCGATTAAATGACCGTGCGCAGGTTATACAAGTATGTCGTGCACCGTTGTGGATGGAGGCCTCGTGGCGTCGTAAATCTTCTGGGCGAGTAAATGACTTCTGGCAAGTTGTGCAAGTGAACATCTTGGTGGTTGACAGAGTGTCTGATGAAACGGCAAGGCCGCTTCCCTTTTATAGCACGCTAGCTGTTGATCTATTTTTAGCACACTCAGTTCAACTACCTACCGGATGTAGACTGTTTCTAATCGTCATCGGGCAGGCCAGGATACCGTTGAGGAAACATATCCTCAGATAGTTGTTTGTGCATTCTGAGTATCTATCAGTGCATGGGTGAATACTTTCATCCGATGGGGGTGGTGGGTCAGTTTAACCACGAAGAACGTAACATTGGTGACCCTCTCCACTATCCACTCGGTGTTGGGACGCTGTTCATAGGCCCATTCCAAGGGATCCACAGTGTCCAGTTGGGCCAGCATCGTCTCTAGCGACGCCCGATTGGTGATTGTAAAAGGATGGTCGTACACTGGGTTGATGGCACTGGAATAGAAATAGCACAATTCACGCGTCATCTTATGGCATAAGATGTACCCAAATGCTACATTTAATGTGAAGGACGTAGGTTGGTCATTGAAGATGGCTTCCACGTAGCTGCGTTGACGGGCGAGGTCGGTCAGTCGGAAATTGTACAAGTTCAATATAGGGCGATGACGGTGGAAGCAGTGTCGGATCATGGACCAATGGCGTCGATACATCTCACTCACTGGATGATCTTCGGGTAAGAGATCGCTGGGAACATCCACCGCATCTTCCAGAAAATGTTCGTTGTTGTCAGGCGTATGACTGGAAACAGTAATGCTAGGGACCGGCTGGATATCTAGGCTCTTCTGAGCTGTGGGTATAGGCGGGCTCTCCGTGATCGCATCACCAGTGGCATTCTTCTCCCCGGGTTCATCTTCAGTGGATCTGTCCCTCCTGGGTGCCTCTTTAGTGGAAAGTTGTCCCTCATGCCGTGGTGACGGACCATGAATCAAACGCTCATGCCGTTTTAACTGACTGGGTCGTCTGAAGAGTTGACCACATTCTTCGCATGGACGCTTGGGTGGCCCATGAATTGAACGTTCATGGCGCTGTAAATGATCTGGGCGCTGAAACGACAGTGTAGGCCTACATATCGTACAGCTATACCGGGCGGTTCCATCGTGCTTGGTAGCCTCATGGCGGCGCAAGTCGTGCCGGCGAGTGAATGATTTCGAGCACGCAGTACAAGTGAACATCTTGGTGGTTGACAGAGTGTCTGAGGCCGTTTCCTTTTTATAGCAAGCTAGCTGTTGATCTATTTTTAGCACAATCAGTTCAACTTGGACGTCAGCGACAAGAACCCGGATGTAGGCGTGTGTGTATGTGTGTGCTTGCGAGTGCGTTTCTTGGATCGGAGCTCTTGGAGCTCAAAGCCTGTGGAGCTCAGAGCTCGGAAGTGACATTTGCATATGACCTCTGTGAGGTCACTTCCGCTTCCGTTCACGTGACCGGAACTGACCTTTGACCCCGGCGCGCGCTGATTTAAAGACTCTACCACCACCACACACACCACCACCGACTCCACCAATACCACCGCCGCACACCACCAACACCACCACCAACACCACCAACGCCACCATCAACGCCACCAACGCCACCACCAACGCCACCAACGCCACCACCGGGCGTTGACGGGCGTCATCACCCGGTGGTGGTGGTGGTGGTGGTGGTGGTGGTGGTGGCCGGAACTGACCTTTGACCCCGGCGCGCAAAGGTTTCCACTGCACCGCGGTGTTAACCTTTACCCCGCGCGCGCCGGGGTCAAAGGTCAGTTCCGGTCACCACCACCACCACCACCACCGGGTGTTGACGCCCGTCAACGCCTTGGAGCTCAAAGCCTGTGGAGCTCACACACGCCTACATCCGAGTTCTTGTCGCTGACGTCCAAGTTGAACTGATTGTGCTAAAAATAGATCAACAGCTAGCTTGCTATAAAAAGGAAACGGCCTGGCCGTTTCATCAGACACTCTGTCAACCACCAAGATGTTCACTTGTACTACGTGCTCGAAATCATTCACTCGCCGGCACGACTTGCGCCGCCATGAGGCTACCAAGCACGATGGAACCGCCCGGTATAGCTGTACGATATGTAGGCCTACACTGTCGTTTCAGCGCCCAGATCATTTACAGCGCCATGAACGTTCAATTCATGGGCCACCCAAGCGTCCATGCGAAGAATGTGGTCAACTCTTCAGACGACCCAGTCAGTTAAAACGGCATGAGCGTTTGATTCATGGTCCGTCACCACGGCATGAGGGACAACTTTCCACTAAAGAGGCACCCAGGAGGGACAGATCCACTGAAGATGAACCCGGGGAGAAGAATGCCACTGGTGATGCGATCACGGAGAGCCCGCCTATACCCACAGCTCAGAAGAGCCTAGATATCCAGCCGGTCCCTAGCATTACTGTTTCCAGTCATACGCCTGACAACAACGAACATTTTCTGGAAGATGCGGTGGATGTTCCCAGCGATCTCTTACCCGAAGATCATCCAGTGAGTGAGATATATCGACGCCATTGGTCCATGATCCGACACTGCTTCCACCGTCATCGCCCTATATTGGACTTGTACAATTTCCGACTGACCGACCTCGCCCGTCTACGCAGCTACGTGGAAGCCATCTTCAATGACCAACCTACGTCCTTCACATTAAATGTAGCATTTGGGTACATCTTATGCCATAAGATGACGCGTGAATTGTGCTATTTCTATTCCAGTGCCATCAACCCAGTGTACGACCATCCTTTCACAATCACCAATCGGGCGTCGCTAGAGACGATGCTGGCCCAACTGGACACTGTGGATCCCTTGGAATGGGCCTATGAACAGCGTCCCAACACCGAGTGGATAGTGGAGAGGGTCACCAATGTGACGTTCTTCGTGGTTAAACTGACCCACCACCTCCATCGGATGAAAGTATTCACCCATGCACTGATAGATACTCAGAATGCACAAACAACTATCTGAGGATATGTTTCCTCAACGGTATCCTGGCCTGCCCGATGACGATTAGAAACAGTCTACATCCGGTAGGTAGTTGAACTGAGTGTGCTAAAAATAGATCAACAGCTAGCGTGCTATAAAAGGGAAGCGGCCTTGCCGTTTCATCAGACACTCTGTCAACAACCAAGATGTTCACTTGCACAACTTGCCAGAAGTCATTTACTCGCCCAGAAGATTTACGACGCCACGAGGCCTCCATCCACAACGGTGCACGACATACTTGTATAACCTGCGCACGGTCATTTAATCGGGAGGATCATTTACTGCGCCACGAACGCTCAGTCCACGAGGGCACGACGGAACAATGTAAGGATTGTGGTGAACTCTTCAAACGACGCAGTCAGTTAAGACGGCATCAGCGTTTGATTCATGTCCCGTCTCCACGGTTTTGGCGACAACTTCCTACTGAAGAGGAGCCGCGGAAGGTCAGACCCAGTGAAGATAAGCCCGGGGAGACGAACGCCACTGGTGATGCGATGACGGAGAGCCCGCCTATACCCACAGTTGGGAAGAGCCTGGATTTCCAGCCGGACCCCACCGTTACGGTTTCGAGTCATACGTCATACATCGAACATTTTCTGGACGAGCCCATAAATGTTCCTAGCGATCTCTTACCCGAATATCATCCAGAGAGTGACATCTCTCGGCGCCATTGCACCATGACACGGCACTGTTTCCACCGTCATCACCCTATTCAAGATATCTACAATTTCCCACTGACCAAGCTCACCCGTCTACGCAGCTACGTGGAAACCATCTTCAATGACCAACCTACGGCCTTCACATTAAATGTAGCATTTGGGTACATCTTATGCCATAAGGTG
The DNA here is from genome assembly GCA_036873755.1 of Hanleya hanleyi. Classification (NCBI taxonomy): domain Eukaryota; kingdom Metazoa; phylum Mollusca; class Polyplacophora; order Lepidopleurida; family Hanleyidae; genus Hanleya; species Hanleya hanleyi. The sequence goes on along the minus strand of JAVTVY010029456.1, from coordinate 87,381 downwards.
ACGGGTGAATTGCGCTATTTCTATTCCAGTGCCATCCACCCAGTGTACGACCAACCGTTTACCATCAATGACCGGAGGTCACTAGAGATGATGCTGGACCAAGTGGAACAATTGGATGTCTTGGGATGGGCCCAACAACAACGACCCAACACCAAGTGGACAGTGAAGAGGGTGACCAATGTTACGTTTTTCCTTACCAAGCTGATCCACCACTGCCATCGGTTGAATGCGTCACTCGTGCACTGATGAATACTCAGAATGCGCAAACATCTATCTGAGGATATGTTGCCTCAACGGTATCCTGGCCTGCCCGCCGATGATTAGAATAAACGGTTCAGAGCGAACATGGCCGAAGATGGAACTTTCTGAAATGGAGACTTCTGATTGGACAAGAATACATCTAACGGACAGGAACGAATATGACAGATACAAATGGTGGCCTCTGATTGGGCAAGAGTCTTTTTGAGTTGTAAACATACCCAACGCGGCTCCCCCAGCGTGGGTATGATGTAACATTGGGGAAAATAAACTATATGAAAAAACTTCTTGTTGTTGTTGTTCTCTCATGTGTCATCCTTGTTGTTGTTGTTGTTCTCTCTCTGGTCTATATCATGGCGTCAAGGCGTTATGTAAGAGCGTTAAGGCGTAACGACGGGCGTTGACGGGCGTCACTGCATTTCGATGAATTGGTGTCAATTCCATGGAATATCTAGAAAACCAGAACTTCTGAGCTATTTCACCAGGGCGTTGAAGCGTTAAGCTTGCCGTTGGCGGGCGCTGCTACAATATGACACCTCATACGACGCATTCGGACCAAGATTGGAGAACAACACAAAGTATTGGTAGTTCAAGGCAATATCTCTGTACGCCTTCCCTTGAGGAAAGAGATTCTGGGTCTCTGATGATGGGATCCTTTCCACATACCCCCAAAAATGCCTGTTTTCTCTACTACGGCCAGGCTGCGCATGCGCAGATTGACGCGACTTGCACTTAAAAACACGCCATTCTGACTCTACCCCACACAAGCTTCACATTGATACCTCACACGACCCATTGGAACCGTGAATAGCCCATCTCTACCCCCAAACACACACCCACATACCCCCCAAAATGTCTGCTTTCTATACTACGGCCAGGCTGCGCATGCGCAGACTATTGAACACGGACGAACCATTAGTGTAGTCAAGTGCTCCTCCACGAGAGCTTCAAAATAAGACCTCACTCGACCCCATCGGATCATTAGGGACTCACCTAGACCCCAACACGTCCACCCCGTATGGGCCTATACACCCATAGCCATGCAGTATAGGCCTATGGGCCTACCCAGGCCTCGGTGACTTTTTTCAAAAATTTCACCGTTTCGCTCCGCGACACTTCCTATCATGTTCTAAATGACGAGACGTGAAAAACAAATCCAAACAACCCTACCGCAAATGTATAGAAGTACGTTTCCCAGGGGGACAAACATTGATCCTATACCCCCAGTATGGGGCTATATGGGTCTATATGGGGCTATATCGTACTTTTTCAAAAATTTCACCGATTCGCTCCGGGACACTTCCTATCATGTTCTAAATGACGAGACGTGAAAAACAAATCCAAACAACCCTACCGCAAATGTATAGAAGTACGTTTCCCAGGGGGACAAAACATTGATCCTATACCTCCAGTATGGGACTATATGGGTCTATATGGGTCTCGGTGACTTTTTTCAAAAATTTCACCGATTCGCTCCGGGACACTTCCTATCATGTTTGTCTTGACGAGACTAAGAAAACGAGATCCCACAACCTATACCGCAAATGTCGAGAAGTAGGTTTCCCAGGATGGTCCTATACCCCCCATACCCCATATAGGCATTTTCACGTAATTTAGGATAAAGTCCGTGTTCCGTATTTTTTCAGGAAAAATTTTTACATGCACCCACCCATGCTTGAAATATACTTCACTTTGATACCTCATACAACTCCATCGGCCCATTAGGGGCTCCCCTAGCTCCAAAACGTCTAGCAGGACCCATACAAGGTCCAGTTTTCGACACTAGGTGACCACATCCCGACGAAATGGCCAGTTTTCGACACCGGATGTGCCGCCATCTTGAACATACGTGCCGCCATCTTGGATATGGCCCATAATGCACCGGGTCAAAATACTCGCTTCTGATTGGCTGAGAGCTCTGTGACGGATTTGAAATACTCGCTTCTGATTGGACGAGAGCTCCGCATTGCGTCTGCGCATGCGCAGAATGATATTCCTACCGCACACCCAACCCATCAGATGCCCCTTCACGAATGCTTCACTTTGATACCTCACTCAACTCCATCGGCCCATTAGGGACTCCCCTAGCTCTCAAAACGTCTATTTTCATACCCTTGGGCCACCGCGCATGCGCGGAATGACGCTATTTCAACCCCACACCCAGCCCATTAGATGCCCCCTCACATAAGCTTCACTTTGATACCTCACTCGACCCCATCGGCCCATTAGTGCCTCCCCTAGCTCCAAAACGTCTATTTCCATACCCTTGGGCCACCGCGCATGCGCAGAATGCCGATATTTCAACCCCACACCCAGCCCATCAGATGCCCCTTCACGAATGCTTCACTTTGATACCTCAGTCGACCCCATCGGACCATTAGTGGCTCCCCTAGCTCCAACACGGCTATTTTCATACCCTTGGGCCACCGCGCATGCGCAGAATGCCGATATTTCAACCCCACACCCAGTCCATCAGATGCCCCTTCACGAATGCTTCACTTTGATACCTCACTCGACCCCATTGGACCACTAGTGGCTCACCTAGCTCCAAAACGTCTATTTCCATACCCTTGGGCCACCCCGCATGCGCAGAATGCCGATATTTCAACCCCACACCCAGCCCATCAGATGCCCCTTCACGAATGCTTCACTTTGATACCTCACTCGACCCCATTGGACCATTAGTGGCTCCCCTAGCTCCAACACGGCTATTTTCATACCCTTGGGCCACCGCGCATGCGCAGAATGCCGATATTTCAACCCCACACCCAGTCCATCAGATGCCCCTTCACGAATGCTTCACTTTGATACCTCACTCGACCCCATTGGACCACTAGTGGCTCCCCTAGCTCCAAAACGTCTATTTCCATACCCTTGGGCCACCGCGCATGCGCAGAATGCCGCTATGTCAACCCCACACCCAGCCCATTAGATGCCCCTTCACGAATGCTTCACTTTGATACCTCATATGACCCCATTGGACCATTTGTGGCTCCCCTAGCTCCAACACGGCTATTTCCTTACCCTTGGGCCACACGAGTTGTCTCCCTTGCGTCAGTGTGTGCAGATGGCGCTATGGTTAGGATCGACGCCGTGATGTGGAAAGGGCGTCCCCACACCATCCTGGAGACGCCATTTTGTTTGTTGATTTTTTGCGGAGATACACGGGACAATAAACGCTCGACCCTAGGGTGGTACAGATGCTAGACTGATCCTATTAACATGGTACAACACCTATAGATTATGTTTATTATTATTATATGGCTTAGAGGTTTTTTTGAGAGTAATGTGAGGGTTTTTTGAGGGTAATGTTGCTCAATTTACCGTGACATGAGACGAGGCAAAAATTCAAGATGGCGGCCAAACGCTCGGCCCCATCGGACCATGCAGCGTATTTGAAGTCTAGGGACTACTTTTTCTCCGCGGAAGCTTTCTTCCGCGACCGCATCACCACCAGACCGCATCACCGCGGAGGAATACAAAGGTTACAGGTTGCCGGAACTATAGTCACCCAGAGTTACCTCCCTCTAGATTGGAACTCTTCTGTGTTGGAGGTGGTTTTCCCCCAACGATCACATGATCGTCACGTGATCAAGTTCCGCCTCAAATACGCCCCAGGGGGAACAAAAAAGTAGGTCAATGCGCGCTGTAATGCACTTTATATACTACTCACATCTATTCAGTCGGATGCTCCCTCACGACTGCTTCACATTGATGCCTCATACGACTCCATCGGACCAATAGTGGCCCATGTCGATCCCAAAACGTTCCTTCCAATGCCCTTTTCCCACAATTCCCTGTCTGCGCATGCGCAGAATGTTGAACACGAACGACACACTTATCCAGGCGGAACAATGTCAATTGAAGCGCAATGTTTTTGAATGAACGGTACACCATGTTTTCCCAACATCACTGAAAAATGCTGACCAGCTACCTTTATCTTTCAAATCAGTGACATTTCTTTATGAGCTCATACATATTTCATTTTACACTCACGTAATTGGCTGCTAATGGCTCGGGTGAAGGATTGCGGTGGCTCGAGACAATGTTGTTGAGTCGAACAAATTGACATTCTATATAACATCGAACCGCCAATTAAGTGAGAGTGGACATGGTTCAGTAGTCTACATCGTTGATCCCTTTTAACTAGCCGGTTATTGCTTTCATACAGGACTTAAGTCCCATCAGATTACTGTGTTTATCTGATTGTCACTATGAACATAGCGCAATGGATGTCAGCCTTGGGGACTTCATATTTGTGGCTCAACCTTCCATCCTCTAAACACCTCGCGTATTAAGTAGCTTTCTTGTTTTCTTTTGGTCGAGAGTTGGATGTTTATCGATGTGGGTTTTAAGAGATGTAAAAAATATCGGAGCTGACACCCACGTTCACTACCGAAAGGATAAAATGCCTGGTCCTGGAATACGGTAGGTAGAATGAATCTGAGTCCCGCTCTGATCATTACCGTTTAAACTTTGGAATCTCCAATTTACAATACATTTGTTTTCATCACGTGGACAGTCGCACTTATTTAACATTGAGACATTGGAACGAATATCAGATGTGTATTGATTATCATTTTGTAAGCCTATCGATTCTCGATTTATTGTTTTGAAATTAACCATACACGTGTTTTTATGGGCAATATGCGTGTCACTGATTTAATTGCGGTACTGACTACGTTCTCCTATTTTTACCTGCGGCAGGCAGGTCTACGGGAGGCTCGCGTTGTTGTTGTTGTTCCTGTTGTTCGTCTTCGTGTGACTTTTTGAAATACGCATGCGTTAAAATTACAAGCGTCTAGTCCGTCATTCATAATCCAGCCGTCGTCCATTAGAGAATATCCGCGTCCATAATCCAAAGACCTATTCCATTTTCCACATAACAGTATTAGCACCAAATACCTCGCTGGGGGTCTAATAATACCCCAGCCACCAGTCAGATTTTTGGACCGGATTCGGGGCCTTCGCGCACATCGCCGGAAGTGACATCATATATAGTAAAATAGATGTTTGCCGAACATTTCGATTATTTTTCAAGTCTGCATAATACCTCTGTTGACCTAGCGTTAAAAATAATTATCTGGAGATTGTTTTCCCTGTTTATCTGAACAGAGCATATGTAAAGTAGTTCGCTCATGTGCAACACTGAAGGAGTTGTTCGGTCGGATTCAAACTGAACCGTGCGTACGTGGGTTTTCCCCTGTACGTCATAGCAACGTAGTAAAGGTCAAATTTCGCTATCGGAGGCAGGGATGATAAATGAGCCTGTGAAATGGAGCATGCGCTGTGGGAAGGATGCTTTGCCACACTTTTATTTTCAACCTCCGATCTCCCATGAAAACCCTGTCTTCAGGCACGTTTGAATTCATTTGCAACTATATTCGGTGGAATGAATTATTGCTTCGTTGATTTTCGTTCAAACTTCAATTCTGTTATGTCAACACATAGGAAACTTCAGTCGCTTAAAAGCTGTCGAACGACACATCAGTCTTTGTCATCAGATATTACTACTTTCACTGAACAGTATGTACATGTGTATACACTGTAAGATCCTTGAATTGCTTATATACCAAGAAAGATGAGCCGCAACCTTGTCAGTGGTTCAGCTAATTTGCATACAGTCATAGGCGACTGTCTTAGTAAGTAGAAAATTAAGTTCACCACATTTAGTAATCATTTGATCTACCCAATCTAGATAATTCACAAATTGGTGAAGAAGTAGACAAGTAACGCATTGTCATTATGATTAACATTGAATAATACTTGGTATGAAATTATAGATCTTGCTTCATAAAAATAAACGCAACAATTACATTTCAGAAGTAAAGGAACCACTAACCAACTTTCGCCTGATAAAGATGTTTAACTTATAGAAATGACAATTTGTATGATATTTAACTTTACCTCCCAACCAATTCGCATATATGGAAATATGTTTTGAAAGGAAGAATAATTTAACCGTCTGTGGGAATGGAAACAATACACTTACTGTCTTAGCTATACCGATTCTTTGATAATACTCAACACTGACTTTATGCGCAACTGGTTTTATGATACAGCAATGACGATTTAGTATTTAACCCTTTCTGTCCCATCGTAGCCAATTGGCACATCCGCCTTTAGTAAGCCTTGGTTATTTTCATAAAGTTTGGTTCAATGTTAAAGATTTGTTGTTAGGTCCTAATTTTATATCAACTTGTAGCTGCTAAACAAATCCTTTACTTCCGAAACAGTTTTAGATTAACATTTTCAGTCAACCCAAAATGTCTGCGCCGCGCCCAGCAAGTAATCACATGTGAAAAGTGTCCTGAGATTTTATGATGAGATATCGTTCTATTTTTTTGATTTAGCGAAAATGCTTACGCATATGTCGAAATAGTCATACTATCTACAAGATAAACATCTAACAAGTTAAAATTCGCATAATCGGAAGTGTATAAAAAAATATAAAGTAGTGTGAAAAAAGGTGTTGCCATTTGGCAACATTGGGTTGTAATTGCAACTTAGCCTGTGTGACAAATGGCAACATTGGGTTAATCCAACAACATTATTGAGACGTTTTACCATACTGTTTTATTCATTCACAGAATAAACTCTGTTGAGAGATTATGAACCCTGTCTATCTCTAGTATTTAAATATCTGCTCAAAAATACTTAGTCTTGTAAGATCAAATTAAATCATCAGGATAAATGTGATCAAAAAGTTTTCTTTTTTTTATTTCGGCCTGCTAGGTTAGTCTTTATTATGTAGCCAAATGGCAACATTGGGTTAATGTGGATGTAGCTAAATCAATTCAGAATTACCAATTTTTAAATAAAACTGAATGAAACACATTGTTACCATAGTTAAATAATCTGCTTATTACTTTTTTATATTTTACAGCTATGGTAACAACGATTTTCATTCAGTTTCGTTCAAAAAATGTTAATTTTGAATTCATGTAGTTTCATCCATATCATCCCAATGTTGCCATTTGGCTACATAATAAGGACTGTAACCTAGCAGGCCGAATTATTATCTTTATTATTTATTCTGATGTTTCCTCTTTATGTTACAAGACTTAGATTTTTAAGCAGGTATTTTGTTACTTGGGATAGAAAGGGTTAATGAGTTAAACAATCCTGTGCGCTAGCAATACATCATATTTGTGTAGTTATATTGTGCGTTTTCGGTTACAAGCATGAAATTTGGCACGTAGCTACTTTGAATGACCCTCTTTCGGAACGTTCCGGTCCTCTTCGGCACTCAGCATCCCTTTAGATTAGCATTAATCACTCCCGTACATTCAATACGTATGTGCATCAGCAGAGAATGAGCAGAACCATATTGCATTTGACATCATTCTCTCAAGTCAGAGCCCATTTCTGCTAGAATTTACTGGTTCTACACTTCACAATTTACGTTACTTTGTCAATCAGTTTTACGAACGGAATTACGTCATATATTAGCAGATACGGATCATAAAAGCGATCTATTTGGCCTCGTTGTCAAAAGCTAGGGCCTTGATTTTCTGGAGGGGTTTTTGAGTTTGATTTTGATACTTAGATACCTTTCATACTGAATTGAACTTGACAGTCATTTTCGCGAATGCAATAATTTGATGTATCAGAAGATAATCACGAGAATTCGACATCATTTTCTTACACACAGACCTTGTTCAGTGAAAACTAGCCCCGAAATTTCGTACTTAAATCACCTTCGGGATGACCTAGTGACAAACATATTCGCGAATTTAGTATAGGAAGATATGCATAGATACTGACTAAAAATGTTTCTTATTTGCAGAATTTGATTAAAAAAAAGAAATTAATAAAATTAGCAACCTTCGAAAAGGCTTGGCCGAATATGTCAGATGAGATGATATTTCCTAAGAATGAAATAGTTAATCATTTATATAGAAGGAGCAAACCATGTCTTGGTATTGACTTGCTGCGTGGAAAAGAGTGGCAACTTAGTTTGCAGATGATAACACACGTAAACGCAAAAACTTAATTATTCTAATCGAATATCAAGACTGTCACGGGCCTCAATTTGAATAGTGAAAAGTGTCATTATGCCCCTTGGACAGTTCGATAAAGCCTTCAACCCCATTCCATAGTTTCACAGATCAAAGCGATAGACCTGATACTACAAATTCATTGCAAATTAACTTTGAAGGAAATATAAATTTTCCATTTTGCTTGGCAAAGTAAGCGAAAAGGGAGTCTGAAGAGCGCCGATTTTCGCGCTATGACTAAATCCTTGAAATTTGTTTGGATTTCCAAATATTTGAAAGCATTTTTGATTTGCAAAAATCAACGGCTGAACCGAATGTTTTGAAACTTGGCATACACGATACTTGTACCAAGAAATTATCAAAGCAATCATTGTGACTTCGTCTGTCAATTCATTATAGACGACACGGACCAGCCAAAATCGTCGGATTTTGAACGGGGAAAGTGAATATATATATAAATTTGGGGTTAGAAGTTGAAAAGTACTTCCCTTGGCATGTAAACACTGGCAGATGGCGCTTTTTTCTACAATTACCACTACCTCCGCTGATATATTTTTTTTCACTGTATTATTGCCACTGCCGCAGGTTTTGACTACAATGTAGTCATTTCTCACTTGTTTTCTACTGGAGAAAAAAACTAATTCAAAGCGGGAGTTCGAACCCCCTCTGGCTACGGGCCTGCATCACTCAACATTATAGTACATAACAGTTTTAATTGTTCTTTTCTGAACAATTCCTGTCCTTACATTTTGTTTGTCGATGTATGATTAATTCAAGACAATAAATCGAGAAACGGTAGGCTTACAAAATGGTATTCAATACACATTTGATATTCGTATATGTCCCAATCCCAACTAAGAATATCGGTACCGGTGTAAGAGAAACGGTGATCCCCAGATATGAGTGTGGGCTTGCTATGATTTAACCCAGCCCGGACACTGACATCTGAAAAGCGTCACTTCGATATCTGTGTCCGCTCTTGGTAAAGTATAGGAGAGCAGACACTGATCTCTGGGGACCACCGTTTCGTTCACACCGGTATAGCTAACACACTTTAGCTTGAGGAAATGGATACTCAATAAACATTTGTTTATTTACCTGAACCATATAAACATAAGTAATCTTAACCATCCCACCGCATCCGGTAGAACTTAGCCTATAGTATTGGACCCTTCTACGGAGGGCCAATGATCGGCTGTTGCAGCAACAACAACATTTTCCCAGTTTGACGCCAGATTTTGAAATTGAAAACGAGGCCACGCTATGTCATCGGTCAACTGAGACAGTCACGTGGTTGTGTATGAAGATTGGAGTGGCTCCTATAAATAGTGATCCAATGATAATGCTTGTCTTAGTTTAAAATGGCTTGGTCGCATGACCAATCACTGAAGGGAAGACAGCTGGAACAGTACGCGTACACTGTCTGTTAATATCTTGATTTAACAGAGTCGTACAGTCTAGGTAGAACTGAGTTTGATTATGTAGTTACAATAGATATCCATTTATGAATTATCTGTAAAATGAATGGAGAGAGTGCTCATATAATGTAGGCAATCGCTGTCCATGAATTTCACTTTCTTTCTGGCAATCCACACCTTCTGTTCCAGCTGAACCAATTAATATTCAGGACTGGTACTTCCGGCTCATCCAGTGCCTCTCGTTTGCAATTCACCCATTGATTATGAATGACCGTGGATTTTTTTTTAAATCAACAATTATTATCGATGGTAATGCTATGTACATACCTGTATCAATGAATGGATTATTGTATATAAAACGTGATTTTGCAGCTTGATTGGCGAAAGCTCTTTGGATCACTGATATTATTATTATTCAACATACTGACTGACAATATCAGGCCTACCGATATACCGGTACTGTAACGTTCATCTTACTTTCAGCGCAAGCCTGTTTTATTCATGATTACAAAAAGATTTCTAGTCAGGAATGATAAACTATCATCTTCGCTTTGGGTTCCGAGCAGCCTAAAAAACGTGCATTAAAACCTTACGGTCTTTCCCCGTTTCTGTCATGCTGAATTGTAAAAAAAATGACTCAAGTTCTATTTTATTTAGATCGAAATCATTTAATGTGTGGATACTTCATAGTCTCCACATGAACATCTGCAATAAAAGCACGGCTGAGATACTACGGCTACGTCCGAGAATCCACCGTATTCTCGGGTCTGAATGTTAGGTGTCGATGAAATACTTTCTTGTAGAGTCATATGGTTGCTTTTTAGTCACCAGACGTCGTAAATTTTGCCCACCTCTTGCATATCGCTTCATTCATACTGCAGACACTGGTTGTTCCACTTTTATGAGTCAACCATATTAATTGATTCACAGACAATTCTTGATCCTTTTATGAGCCAACTCTGAACATCATTTTGAGAATTTGACATGATCCAAAGGCGATCCACGAGATCCAAAAGTGATTCACATCTCTAATATATTGGAACTGCGAACCTTGGATCATTTGGTATTTTGACCAGCCTGTGTTTAGATAGAAATTCTGAATCGGCTCAGATGTTTCATAAATCAAATACATTTATTCCTGTATAAATGGTGGGCCGACTTTGACTTAAAACAAACATTTTATGGAGTTTCCCATGAAAGTTGAGGGAAGTTCATGGGATTTCATGTCTTTACTTTTCGAATTCCGTTGCTGGCTTGTCTCCTGAAATGAACCCACTGTCTGTTTTCAGCCATGGAAAATTAAGTGTGAATGGCACCATGTGGTACTCACATCGTAACTTTTATATACTTGTATCATTTCAATTACGACGTCGCAATATGAAATTCTGGGTATGCCTGAGTTTTGAACGCCAACACAGGGTATGACGAGTCGCGAGCGCGACGTCATCTCTACAGAACGACGTCATAGATCAGAAACCATCTTCCCAGATATATAACTTCATTTGTGTGGGTAAATATATATGCATCATATGTCAAACGCGCCAGACCGGTCAATCTGTCATTTACGACAACTATCGTTCGATAGTTACTGCTTTTGTAGTTCACTAGTCTCATATTTCTCTAAATTAAAAGCAACGTTAGCTCAATTCGTATTGCTCCCCATAATATGATCCCTTCTGCGCTCACGCCCTCTGTACCTGCCCTATGTACCTCTCATTTAACAAATATATGTGGATTTAACAATGTCTGTGTGGGAAATTTAAGCCGTATGACGTCGGGCATTACAGTTTACTTTTTCTGCGTATTCTTGCATTTACCATGTTTACCTCATGTTGAAGTGTTTACTCCATCAGACGCTCTCGATGCTCATACATTAACATCAGATGAGTTACTTATTTGAGCTGATCTGTCATCACAGCTCCGGAGCTAGCGTATCTTAGAGGCCGTGTGGTTACTTCATTGTTTCCTCATGAACATCTGCAATAAAAGCACTGCTGAGATACCAAGGTTACATCTAAGAATCTTCGGTTTTCTAGTCTGGAGGAGAGAGAGAGAGAAATATAAGAAATAAATGTTAGTTTTCCGTTTTACTATCCATTATCTTGGCAGTTAGAGGACGAAAAATTCACAGTCAGAAAATAGGTGATGGCCCATCACCCTTTAATGGTGATCAGACCGGTCATCACCTTAAAAAGGTGATGAGTTAGAGCCATCACCTTTAAATGGTGACCGCCATCACCTATTAACCCTATCTGGCCTGGGCTTTTTGGGACCTGTCCAGGCCTGGGCGGGGGGGGGGGGCGAAATGCTCTCCCCCCCCCTAATTATTTTTCTTACCCCTTGAGCTAGGGGGCTGAAACTCATTACACTATACCCTTGGGTCAAGCCCTACCAGAAACTGTAAAAAAATCCAAGATGGCCGCTTTGATGACGTCACAGTGACGTCATTTTCAAAAACGGCATTTTTTGGTCGATTTTTCGGTCAGATTTTCCGATTTTTTTATTTTTGCAATTTGTCCACAAATACTGCATGAAAAATTAGCAAATATTAATGTGATATGAAATAAAATAGTTTTTGCCCACTTTTCATCGCTGAAAAGTAGAAATTTTGAAGAAATATGGCAAAAACATCACTTTTCTGGTACCCCACGTGGCCGCCATCTTGAATTTACCCATGATTCCCAGCTCCGGGGGTTATGCAAATAGGCTCAAAATGACCCCAATAAGATAAACTATAAAGTCACGGAGTTTCAGCTCTCCATTTTTTGCCGTTCCGGAGATAGTGCAGAAAGTTTGGTAGGGGGGCCATAATGGCCCCCCAGGCCAGATAGGGTTAAGGGTGATGATGTTGCCTCATCACCCTTAAAAGGTGATGACCTAAATTTACAATCATTGCTCATCACTCTTCAGAGGTGATGGCCATCATTTTTAAAGGCGATAATAAAAAAGGGTGATGGCTCTAACTCATCACCTTTTCGGGGTGATAGTTATCCTCTTTTTTCTGGCTGTGTAACATTTATTTCTAATCTAAAGCATCATTTATTAATGTTATCAATACTTAATTGAAGAATAAATGTGGTCACCGTACTCATTTGAAATTCAATTGTAAAAAGAATCTCTTACAATCTTAAAATCTATACAGTCGATAAGAATATGTTTCACTGTGAGATCCTCGTGGTATGGAATACACCTCAGGGCTGTCTTTTTTTTAGTAAATGTTCGTGAGTTAGTCGTGTATGGCCGATTCTACATCGCCTGATCATGGCTTGATCGAAACGTTTCTGGCTGTTCAGATGAGTATCGCCTGCAGGGGTTTTTTTTAGTCGCCAGACGTCGTCGATATTATGCCACCTCTTTTAGTCGCCAGACGTCGTCGATATTATGCCACCTCTGACATATCTCAACAATCTCGTGGGAGTTGGCAAAGTTGGATCCCTTTTGTTATCCTTCACCTTCGGTATTGCTCCGTGACTCTACAGTAGTAATTAGTCGCCTGTTTAATGGCATCTATAAATTTAGCCATTTGTTTCACACCAGTTTTTTTTCTGGGGGCATATAAAACAAACTAGTCAAACTAATGACGTCATGTCTCCTTGATATTCGGAAAACTATATGTTTAGAGCTCCGTTTTACCCGAGAGAGACGCTGAAAGGCTTGTTAAGCTGGTCCATAAAAGGTGGTATGTTTGATACATGTCACCTGAACGAAAACGACAAGACGAAAGTTCACATCTATCCCCAAAGAGGGTAGTTGGAACGTTACATTTGCTGTCTATATTGAGTTGAATACGTAAAGTTAACTTGTTTGATTGGTATTGATCATGGCCTTTACCTTACCTGAGAATAACCGTGGAACCGTTCTTGTTCAAACGCATTATCGCCTCAATGCTTTCGATTAGGAAAAACAGCGTTTCAAAATCTAATCCTTTTAAGCGGTTCAAGTGTTATGTACATATACATAATTTGAGCGTTACAATTTAATAGCTCCAATATTTATACGGTGTCCTCACATTACAATCATATTTAGATAATGGATTGCAAACCATAACGTTCACATCTGTTACCCTGCAGATATTGTATCTGTTATTGCCCCATTGCGCAGCATTAATTTTCACCTTCGTCCTGAATTTTTTTCTCCATAGCTGTGGAACGGAAATAATAACAGCTTCTCATCTGGCTTTAGAGAGGCATATTGTGAACTATGTTCCCTATTTTCCCAGATACGTACCTAGGAAGGGCATAAGAAAGGGACTTGATAATATAAGGCTTGTTTGTATGGATAACAACTTCTTCGCTCTCGAGACCGGATGCTCCATTTCAGATTCTTGTATCTTTATTGCAACAAACGAGATGTACATTTAACCACCGGGCTTTAGTTGGTTGATGATTCTAACGGCTTAATCTGCAAGTTGGTGTCGTATAATATGTTACAATAGCATTTAGAGGTTGGCAGATGAACCCAGAAACTATGGATACAAGCTACGTTATTCTTGGGAGTCATTCTCGTATCTTCGTCAAGAAAGCATTCGCATGAAAATCATACATTGATCTGTGTGTATTGACACATCGCTCCCTAAAATAAAGAAGTTATACAAACGAGTTCCTCCTTCCATCCACCAACTGCTAAATACGGCAAAAGCTGTATGTAATACAGAGAACAAAAAACGATAGTAGGTTTCAATATCTACAGATATATTGCCATGCACCTATCATTGTAAAGAAAGGGTTACATCCAGTACATATCAACTAGTGAAGCGCGTTTCCATAGCAATACATTTTCATAATCATTGTGAAATGCAACAACTTGACATCACAGTCAATAAAATAAGTAATGTCATTCGTTTTAATGCCTTCCATTCAGGGTTCCGGATAGTGGAACATATAATCGTCGCGTCTGTCAAGCAGACATGTCCTGTCTTCGCCCGACGAAAAGATCTTTAATAATCGGTGTATTGTGCCTGACACTTTATCATATACCGAGACAAGGTAAGGTTGCACATTATGTATGCCATATCATCTTCACAACACAAGGTGGGTCCTCTGGTGAAGCTTTATTTCAAACCTAAAAGCTTTCTGTTGAATGTTACGAATATAGCACCCCCCCCTCACAGTCGCTATGTAGCCGAGATATTGCTAAACGCGAGGTTAAATCTTAATTCTCTCTTTTCCCCTCCCCCCCCCCCCCCCCCCCCCTCCCTCACACCCGATGGCGAATGCGATTGCCAGTAAGTGTAGCACTTGTCGGCAATATTAGACAGACGTCTAATAATAACCAAGATTCTCTCCGAGGCTTACACGAAACATACCCGCCGGCTGTCTGGCTGGCTCCGGGAGGAGGGACGGGCATTTAAAAATAATTTACCATACCGCTTCTTGTACTTTATCTCAACTCTGCCCTTATATCTCTCTAACTGCGGCATTGTCAGAAGTTTATACCTTTCACGAAGGAATGGGACGGGGAAGATAATGTTTCGTGTACCACACGGTACCGGGTTGATGATTGCCTTATTGTCCAGTCATCGACTGGTTCATTACGGTACGCTAACGGTGACAAGTGAATAACAACAAACTCAGGAACAAATTGCTCAGAAGATTCCATCTGTATTACCGAGCAATACAAAAGCGTGTACATTTTGTTCGAGTAACGTCGCTTGAAATTTCAGTAGAAAAGACGCTCGGAGAGCTACTAGATGCCGACATAGTTTGCTCCGATTCTGAGGAAATGCCGATAGAAATTGTTTGAGGACGCGGCCGAAGGCCAAGTCCTCAAACAATGGGCAAGTCCGTTTTACCTACATATATCTGAGCAATTTTACGCAGGAAAACAAGCCTTTATTTCTATTCTGACACATCATATTCGACAATAATATCTTCGTTTTTATTTCTATCTGAAGTTAATCGCCGCTGTTTTGTTACGAAAATGTAAACCAGCCACCCCTTTGTCTTGAATGGCGTTCAACCCGAATGGATCGTTTCCAAAACATTCTATGGGCGAGTCTATTAGCCTGACCAATCAGAATGCTGTATTTTAGCAATGCATGTTCCGGGTCCAACAATTATATATACATATTCTGAGCTATAAATATTATTGTCAGTTACGCAGTGTCTGATGACAGCGGTAGGTACATTGTTGGACACAAACTTCGATAACTTTATACAGTGTTCAACTCAATGGAGTTTACAACAATAGGGGAGGTATGGAGTCCAAACTTAGAAGTTAGATAACATCAAAGTGTACGAATACGGATCGTGAGCTATTAAAATAGAGGAAGTTCATCACGTTCCTAGTTGAAGGTGATGTTGAAGTTCCCGCCACTTATTGGCGTTGTGGAATAACGCGGGCAATGCAGAGGATCGAGAGGACGATTGAACAAAGCAAGTTTGCTCAGTGTGTGTGGCAGAAACAACGGATTGATTATTTCCAAAATCTGACGGACCACCCAAAACAGCCGAGTGCAAAATTCGACTAAAACTTCGGCGTTGTTCTACAGACGGTTGTTGGACATAGCTTCTCACACTGGATTCATTTCTGTGGCCTGTTACGGACATGATCCCCTGAATTCCCACCCCCGCGTGACTGAGCACAGTTGCAGATGTGGCCCGAAGACAGTGATTTGTATACCACCTACTAAGGCCTGCGTCTTGGGAAATATCAGACATCATTTCCCCCAATTTGCGGGCGCCCATGGGTCTGTTGTAATACCAACAGTCGGCACCAGAGCTGGGATTCTTGAGAGGACGCTGAAAGAAATGATCATTATCTTTATTACGCTTTGATAAATACAAACGCAGACTTTGAACAGGACATTTTTCATCACCGGAGGCATACATTCGAACATTTTTTTCCCGTTCTCTCGTGTCGATCCCATGGTGATTTTTGTCGCTTTCGTTATATGCCATCCTGACATACTCTGTGTTGGTGTCATCTTTTTCAAAGACAAAAGAATCAACGCGAAGGTGTCGTAGTCCCTCTCTGCCCCGTCTGCCAAAGTGATATTCGACGTCAAACCAAACTTTTCTAATAAGACTGGTTGGATTTGAAATGGACAACGTGTCACTGTGATACAGTTTTTGTAAGTCCCCAGTCGATATCGGCTCTTTGTGGACAGTGACATCTCTCCCTTCACGTCTGTGCTCTTTGATAACTCCCACGAGCACGTTATTACTGGACATGAATGGCCGGTCCTTCATAATATTTACAGTGGAACTAAAGGGCGGGGAATTGATGTGGCGGTTTATTCCCGCACGAATGCCAACTAATGCAGACTTGGAGTAAACCTCCCCCTTGCGAGTTCGCGCCTCCACGTAAAACCGCCGGAGCCTTTCATTCAGTTCGTCTTCATGGAGATGCTCAAAGTCGGGAGACAGTCCAGAACACCCCAGCCAATCTGTAAGTAAATGACATTTTTTGTTGTTGTACATGTTTATTGCGTGTTAATGTCACGATGCACGAAAACAAGTGTAGTTCTGCATTTTTATTGATTGATAGTTTTTACGCTTGCAACAAGATTTACGTTCCTCATTTATGATCAACGCCATTGCGCGGCTGGGCCTACGGTACGGTAGGATTATAAAAATATAAGTTATCTTTGGTAGAGAATACTACGAATGAATTATGCACCAAAATATGATCTCTAAATAATGAATGGTCACATTTTAATATTTTTACATTCTCTTTTTAATTTTTTTTTAATTGTACGGCTTGCGTACCTTGGAACACTTTGACTCCCCAATCCGTCATTTTGTCAGTGTTTTTTTCATTTTTTTGCAGCTCAACTCGGTCCAGTTCAGATTCGGACACGTGTACAAATCTGGTCCCAGAACCAGAAGCGACATCCATGGTGTTAGGATTGGGGGAGGCCAGAGGCGCATCGTCTGGGATTAAGTCATCTAAATTAATAGTTCCAAGCATCTCATCTTCATCAGAGTCGAATTGAAAATTTGGATCCAGCTGGTATCTGCACATAAAACAATTGCGGTGGTAAACGATCGGGGAATTCCATTGTAATTATAATTATCAATATTATTGAAAAGTTCGACCAGTTAACTCATGAACTTGATAATTTTTATTTTCTTTTTGCTGTTATTTTAGGAAATGCTTGTTGGAATATAGCGGGTGCTTATCATGTTATACTGGCTTCAGTATGTAGGAAGTAGGCCTATATTCCGGTCCATGTAATTTATATCGTTTTGATTGTATAAACGTATTTTATACCTGAAAGCTTGTCTTGTGGTGTTCTGTTTTGTCAGATGATATATTTCGTAGTTCCCCAAAGGTCGTGTAATCTTGACAATTGTATGAACTTTGCCATGAAATTCCACTCGCTGTCCCACTTTGAGAGCCTCCATTTTGCCACATTGTTTATTGTTTTTGTTTTGACACTAGCAGACGACGGTCTGTTTCAACCTGTCCCCCCTTCTACACGCGCGTTTGGAACATTCCATTTGGAATGTCCTGACGAAACTAGGTTGAAACCAGAGACAGTTTGTTGTGATTAGATGTAGGAAATGACCCTATGCATTTAATAGTAAAGACGTGGCAGATGTGTTAGAATATGTGTTCATGTCAAATTGAGCTCCAGCTGCCTCTTTAACAATGCAATTAAAGGCACCATTAAAAGGATGGTGGAAAGCGATGCCGGTGTACTGACAAAAGTCATATGACCCTGAAACGTTTACGTGGGGAATGGATGTTTCAGATCCACAAGAGATTGCGCAGGGTCCCCAAGACAAACTGTCAGGCTACCGGGAACGCACTCGTGCACTGATCTTGGCCCACGAGGGAGTTCGATTCAACCTGTCACCTTGTCTGGATCGGGGAGGTTGGAAAGGAAGACCTGTAATGACAACCAAAGCAAATTAATACAATACTGACATATAATTCTATGAGCAGGAATACAGGATTCTCATCACGGTAGCGTACAATCCCTGAAAAGAGGATCCCTGATCTATGTATTAGATTTACCTGTATTCTTATAGTTATCTTTAATCGAAGTCCAATATAATAGAAAGATATATACAAAATTATATAGCCCTAGCTATATCGCGATCAGGCCTGGTCACAGCCACAGTCTGGTCACGACCGGTTCTCTCGTGGTTGGGTCCAGCTTCTATCTTCCTTCCCCAGGTCTTCGTGGTTGGATCCAGCGTCTCTCTTCCTTCCCCAGGTCTTCGTCCACTCCCGTATGGATGGACTCCCCGTCGTTTTTCGTCTTACACGACCTGGCCCCTCCGTGGTTAAGTCCGACGTGTGTCTTTCTTTCCTTCGGTCTTCTTCTCACGAGCTGTATGGACTTCTCGTCGTCGTCGTGTCTCGTCTTACACGACTAGGCCCCTCCAAGCGTTGGTAACTGTCAATGGATGCGGACGGCGTGGGCACGACAGTACTATCACAGTACAAAGGCTTCTACGGCACCGGCCCGTCACTCTGTAACACCGCAGGACTATTCAACTGCACGGCTCGCCCAGCAGCAGACGGCACCCCTTGTAGGAATAAACCCCAGGCTTCAGTGACGCCCTCAGGCGACTCACTCCGCGGCCCCGCTCCAAGGACGAATCATGAAGGCTAGAGTTCACGGCTACACGGTCCACATAGTTTCGGACATCGATAACACACGGCGGATGGGTAGGCACCTGGTCTGGTAACCCTCTTCATATACTACTGTATGGTCACCTGGTCTAGGATCCCTCTTTCTGTACTACTGTATGGTCACCTGGTCTATGCACCCTCTTCACATACTACTGTATGGTCATCCGCAATGGGTGAGCATTTGGTCAAGGTTTCTCCTTTTATATACTACTGTATGATACAGTATTAATCTATGATTGGCCGTGAATTACTCAATGTATGTACGGGTTGGTGAGAGACCGTATGCTTATGGGGGCGAGAATGGATAATCGTTTATGGTACGATTTACTGGGTAGGTGTATATATATCAAGCTCTAGACCTGAGCCTATAGCTTGTGAGTGTTAGCGTGAATGTATTTCAACCCGTAGGTTGGGTGGTTAAGTGCGTGCGTGCATGGATAATTGTTTATGTAGGAACTGTGTTTGATTTGGTTTAGTTGTGCCCTCTTCACGGAGACGAGCGTCTCCTACCGGCTACAGCTTTATCGATACCATTAACCACAGGGCTGTACCCGCACAACTGTACAATACGGTTGAGTCAGGTAGAGATGCGGCTAAGGTATGGCCATGCTCTCAGCACTAACGCCGTTAGTTAATTCCCAGAGCTAAACCTGCACGTCTGTGCGATACGGACGAGGATCAGGTAGAGTTAGAAATAACGGTCAACGATAAGTGTCTATACCCTATTTCTCAGTGCTGTACCCGCACAACTGTGCAATACGGTTGAGTCGGGTAGAGATAGGAGTAGAGTAAACACAGCCCGGACGAGTGAATGTAAGTGAGTGTAAATGTATGCTATGATGCTATAGAATTCGGCGGCGGCTCTTCTCCAATTCGGCGGCCTGGTCGCTGCCCGGCGGCGGCAAGAATTCGGCGGCCTGATCACGGCCCTTCTCCGGCCCGGCAATGTATTAGATTTCTTCTCCCCGATACAACTGGACGTGTTCTCACCTCAAAGTTTCTGCTGGTCTGCCTCGTTTCAGCAGAAGCCTGGCTTATATAGGGCTACCGCTCTTCTGGGGATAAAGGTAGAAACAGACGTCGAAGATACCAGCACCCTCTTTATTGTCAAATTACCACAATCCCCGATCAGTTTTTCTGGATTCGCTGGATAAATATGGCTTTGGAGGAACAAACCATAATTCATAACGGACGTAACTGGTAAATCTCAGCTTCCAACTCGACGACGACCGCAAAGTTCACTGTCTTTCATCTGCATATTCTCAATGTTGACTTCCGGATTCCTGACTGACGTCATCCACAGCGAAGCAAGCGGCCTCACCAGGGTTCCTTTTGCCGTCCCATCTGATCGTTTGAGATAACTTCACCGGGATTTCGAGGCATTGTCTGTCTGCCGGATTATTGTAGTTCATTCTATGAAAATTACAGCTTTAAATTCCATCAGGTAAGTGAACCGCGCACGTAAACACAATGTCACTTTCGATTTCACAGTAGTCACGTGTCAAAACACCAGCAGTGATCTATTAAAGGGGAACCCAAGGGGTCGTTTGCATTCTGCACTTTCGTTACACTACTCCCGCCTTCGAAAAACATGACGCCCTCGTCATGGCTCTCGTCACGCTACCAGCACACGGGAGTGCAGAACAGAACATATGTACAGTGTATATACAACACAATTACAGGACGACGGTCCCCTTGAATTCCTGGCCAAGTCGTCGTCAGGTAGAATGGACATCAGGTCCACAGCAGGCCACAGCTGTCTCCTGCTGGAGGCATGCTTCATCCATCTGAGGCAGTAAAGCCTCGGGATCGCCCATCCTGTGTTTGTCGCCCACAGGCGTACTTGGAGGTCGGCCTTGCACCACAGGTCATCCCTCGACGATCACGGTCATCAACCGTATTTCTCCGACCGTACGGTCGTGCATCTCCTGTCCACTGGCAGGCTAAAACGTGGTCATTAAAGCGCCCCGGTCGCTGAATACGGCGTCCGCGAGTCGTCCTTGGAGGTCTCCGGCAAGGCCATCTGCTCTTCCGAAAGAGGCGACTGAACTTCAACAGGGGGATCAGGCGGTAATCCAATCTCGTAGTCTGCCAATCTTCGAGGACGACGGGTTCTCCGCCCACTTCCCGTTCGCTGAGGTGCTGGAGATCTCACTGCGGCTGGGTGCTCCACCGGATATGGAAAGACCGTTGCGGGCCCCGAGTCGTTCTCCGATTCGACATCACCATCATTCTCTGTGGACTCAGTGGTCTCACCAACCGACGTCTCTCTGGGGTAGAAGGGCTTAAGAAGATCATGATAGGCTACACGGAGGCCACTAGCCTCGTCGGCGATGCGATATGTCACATCAGTCAGCGCTTCCTTCACAGCATAAGGCCCTCCCCACCGGTCTCGTAGTTTCCGGATCTCCCCTCGCTTAGTGACGGAAATATACAGGTAAACCTGATCACCAGGCTTGAATGTGTGAGGGAAAGCTCTCGTATCGTAGATGCGTTTCTGTCGTCTCAAGCTCTTTTTCGTAGTTTCTCGGCCATCTCATCCCTGAGGTCTTCGACCCACTGCGTCGGCTCTACCTGCTGTTTCGGAGGGGCACCCAAAGTCAAGTGCGACGGCAAGGCGATTTCCCTCCCAAACACCATCATGTTTGTGGAATATCCCGTTGTCTCATGAACGGTCGCACGGTACGACATCAGCACCAACGGGATATGAAGATCCCAGTCACCAGGGTGGTGACGGTCAGTGCTGGCATGCAACATCTGGGCTAAGGTCCGGTTAAACCTTTCAATCATGCCGTTCGACTGGGGGTGATAGGGTGTAGTCCTCGGCTTCCTCATCCCGAGTAAGCGACACATCCCCCGGAATACTCTGCTTTCAAACTGACGTCTCTGGTCAGAGTGGATGGCCATTGGTACGCCAAATCGGGTCACGAAGTGGTCTACGACAGCTTGGGCAACCGTCGTGGCTTCCTGATTGGGTAAAGCCACAGTTTCCACCAAACGGGTGAAATAGTCTCCAATGACGACTACGTATCGGTTTCCCCGACAGGTTTCCGCCAATGGCCCGAGAATATCAACAGCCGCTCTATCTCCCGGACTTCTAGTCATCTGACCGCGATGAGGACCTCTGGGCTTCCGTCCCGCCAACTTCCTGCGGTTACACACGTCGCAACTCCGGCACCATTGCCGAACATCGGTCTGTAGACCAGGCCACATGTAAGCCTGTCTCACTTTTGCCAAGGTTTTCTTCACCCCAAGGTGACCACCGGTTACACTGTCATGGCACTCTTTCAAAACTTTCCGTCTGAGGGAGCGAGGAACCACCAGAAGCCGTCGTTTCATTTCTCCCCGAGCATTCACCCATCTTCTCACAAGCAAGGATCCGTTCATCTCCAGTGGATCGAAGGCACCCCACAGAGTTTTAGTTACTGGCCCGTATTGACTGATGTCCTCTCTGGCTGGCCGACTGTCCTTCTTCACCCACTCTATAACAGGCTGCAAATCCGGGTCCGCGGCCTGAGCTTGGCTGAAGTCAGCAGTTGGCGGTACTATCTCCGTAACACGGGCAGCTTCCTGGACATCGGTACATGTTCGTCCACACTGCTTACACGGGATTCGACTGATGGCGTCAGCATTTCCGTGCTTTCGTCCGGGCCGATGCTGAATTTCAAAGTCGTAGACTCCGAGGGCCTGCATCCAGCGAGCCAACTGTCCCTCCGGTTCTTTAAACCACATTAACCACCTCAGGGACCCATGGTCAGTGCGCAACAGAAATTTTCGGCCGTATAGATAATGCCGGAAGTACTTTACAAAGTACACAACAGCCAGAAGTTCCCGTCTAGTCACACAGTAGGCACGTTCAGCTTTGGACAACACCCTGCTGGCATAGGCTACGACCTTTTCTTCTCCGTTTATCTCCTGGGACAACACGGCCCCAATGCCGAAATTGCTGGCATCTGTGTCCAGGTTAAAGGGCTGTCGGAAATCCGGCATCATCAACATAGGCGCGGTCGTCAGCTTCTGTCTTAGGTGGTCAAACGCCGTCTGGGCTGTATCATCCCACAGAAATACCGCCTTTTTCTCCGTCAGTCGATGTAGAGGAGCTGCGATAGTTGCAAAGTCTCGTATAAAACGCCGATAGTACCCACACAGACCGAGAAAACTTCTGACCTCAGTTTGGGAGACAGGCGTCGGCCAATCGCGTACAGCCCGAATCTTCTCCGGATCGGTACCAATCCCGTCTGTGTCACTACATGACCAAGGTAGAGGACTTGTCGTTTCCCGATGACACATTTCGAGGGCTTCAATTTAAGACCGTGTTGTTGCAGTCTCTGGAAGAGTTCCTCCTGTCGTTGGATCATTTCCTCGAAGGTACGCCCGAAAACTATTATGTCGTCGAGATACACCAAGCACGTCTCGTAATGGAGACCTGCCAAGACTACCTCCATTAATCGCTCGAAGGTTCCTGGAGCGTTACAAAGCCCGAATGGGTTGGCCCGGAATTGGTACAGGCCCCGTCGAGTGGCAAAGGCGGTTTTACATCTGTCTTCCGGGACCACCTCCACCTGCCAGTATCCAGATATCAGGTCGAGCGTACTCCACCAGCAGGCACGAGAGAGAGAATCCAGGGACTCGTCGGGTAGGCATCTTTCTCCGTCACTTTGTTGAGGGCCCGGTAATCGACACAGAATCGCATTTTCCCGTTCTTCTTCCGTACTAGGACGACCGGTGCAGACCAAGGCCAATTAGACGGCTCGATGACTCCCCGCTTCAGCATGTCTTCGACCTGGTCGTCTATTATTTCACGAGCATGAAGGGGTGGACGTCGTGGAGGAATCCGGATCGGGGGCGCATTCCCTGTCTTGATGTGATGTTGCACCATCGTTGTTCGCCCTAAATCACTGTCATCCTCGGCGAACAAATGGGTGAAGCGAGTGACAAGGTCTTCTACAGCCAAAGCTCGCTCGACTTCTAATCCCTCACTGGACTGTTGGACTAAGGCACGCAGATGCTGTGGACATCTTGGGGTTGGCACCGTTGCTTCACCAGAGGCTGGACTATTCTGGTTCAGAGGCTCTGCAGTAAGTGGAGCTGAATTATCCACTACCTCCACTTCAGTCAGGCTACCACACAGGGTGCCGGCTTGTACTATGGCAGGATCAGTGGACAAGTTCAGGAACCGCAGGGTAACTTCATGGTCACGGTCAACTTCGGCCAGGGCTCTGGCCACCATGGTTCCTGTTTTCTGGGTGAACTCAGTAATATTTTCCACCATTCCGACCTCTCAGGGTAGAGCACCTCGGACTGTCCCCGTCACCACCGCCTCAGCTCCAGCGGGGATAGTAAAAGTCTCCGTTACAGACACCCGATGGCATTCGTGGCTCCCCACGACCTCACACTGTACATATCGGCCGCTATACTTCACCCGGTACTTCTCCGTATCAATCGCAGTACAGTGGGTACTCAGGAAATCATAACTAAGGAGGGCATCCACTGTCAATGATCCAACAATCATCGTTTGAGTCCGAGTAGTCCCATCTATAGTTATCTTAAAGTCTGCTTCATCTTGTAGTGGCATAGTTGTACCATCGGCCATACGAATGGATGCAAAGGAGGGACTTCTCAATGCCGGCCTAAGTCGGGGACTCAGCTGGTTGTACACCCGCACGTTCAGAAGAGATTACAAGCGTCTAGTCCGTCATCCATAATTCAGCCGTCGTCCATTAGAGAATATCCGCGTCCATAATCCAAAGACCTATTCCATATTCCATATAACAGTATTAGCACCAAATTCAAAAAGACAATCATAGTATACATACACATAGGCTTGTTTCCTGCAAGAGAGAAGCGGTCAACAGTGTTCAATGATGCCGGCAAGACATCATGATGTTCCTAAAATATCAAATCCGTATCGCTGATCAGTATTCTTAATCCATAATATTCGTTGTAAGGTCGTCATCTAAAGAATGATGTATCTCAGTCACGCTTTGATTGTGACTGTGACATATTGTAAGATATCAGCATCTTATGATAATTGGTTTTCTACAAGTTATTCAGATATAAGCATCTTGATATCAGCATCTTATGATAATTAGTTTTCTATAAGTTATTGATGGAATATTAAGTATTGCATAGTATTGATGTCATATATGATGCCTGCCTGTATGGGTTTATAACGTTGCATATTATAGCTATGGCGGGTCGTAATACCCCGGTAAATGTTTTGATTTGTTTGACACTCCAGTGTCCTATTTGCATCGTTGAAATATGGAGGGATGTTTTTGACCCAATTCTCAAGTCTGTGTTTCCCAGTTCTCATCATTTAACATGCTGTGAGTGTACTTGATACTCCCGTAATGTTTTCTTTTGTGTTTACGAAATTGCATGTTCATGATTTGAAATGTCCAAACAGTACTGAAAAATATGTTGTTGTATCGGTCAGTCGATGGTATAAATATACAGCCTGATTTACCTAGGGCAGACAATTTTGGAACTCCGTCTCGAGGAAATGTATCAGAAACTTTAGGTCTAAATTTAACGTTTAGGGGCTGTCTTTGTTTGTCATTTGGCCATCGTCTGTACCACCTTTGATGTCAGAAGTCTGGAATAAAATCTTCAACTTCGTAACAACTTGATGACGACTTTCTTGATGGAATTTCTTGAGGCAAAAGATACAGGGCTATGGACTTCTTTCAGACTGCTGTAAAGACCCAGCAGCGAACTCGCAAGCTAGTTCTGGGTACATGTAAAGTTGCCCGGTCGCCCTAACCAAGCCAGGCTATCATCTTACCGGCACGAAAGCCCGGGTTAGAACTATAATATCAACATCTTGACGACCAAAAAGTTTACATTGGCGTCCGAAATGGGACCACTGAGGAATTCTACCATAGCCAAGACGAAGACAACAGAGAAACGCCATCTGGCATTCGACGACAGCTGCCTACTTAATCAGGGACAATGGAGAGTCCAGTAAAACTCCAGGAGTTAAAGGCCATCGCCGAGGGAGTGACAGGCCTTGTAGAATCAGTCCGGAGGGATTTGAATGTGAAGGAAAATCAACGTTTGGAACGCGAGCGTGTAAAGGACCATATCATCGGCTATTCAGAAATGTGACGGTGTGTCTCCGAAAGAAGTGCGCGAGTGGGCAGATGATGTGACACTTCTTGGTTCATCCGATCTGGAATGCAGATACTCTTACTTATGTGGCCACACTGCCATTAATCGATGACGGTGCATATGTCGAGTATGGGTTGCAGTCTTGGGCCATGCCGATCCAGGCTCCTGAACATTATTTGCAAGTTGTTTTTCCTGTTGATCATATTGGTCTCGATACTAAGACTGGTTGGTATTTTGTGCCCAGCGGATGTTCCGGACAATCTCCTCGCGTGTGTTATGGTAATGTCCAGTTGCAGAAGAATCACATTTCATGTATCATGAGTCTCTTAACGAACAGCTCAAACCCTGCATGTATGATTCGTCTTATCAGATCTAACGATACTTCCAGCAAGCTGTTTGAACTTTCTACTGGTGAATTTGTATTACAAACTTTTGGTGAACGTATCTCTGAGCATTGTGCTGGCCAGCGAACCATTTCTCATTTTTTGGAATATGGTTTATTTTTGCTCAGTCCAGGTAATTGTACTTTTTCTGGTGTAGATTGGAAGGTGAAGCGTGTCGCTACGACTTCGCACCATTATTCCTTCCTGACCGCTACCGTTGAGCTCCCTACAATATCTATTCCCCACCTCCTTAACGTTACACGGATTGTCAATCACTTGCGTGTCACACCATGGCATGCCTTATCCAAGGTAAGTTCAGTTCCCCTTCGTCCATTAGATGACATTGACACATTGACGAATGACGTTTCGTTCTCGGACATTTTGACATATATTTCTTTTGGTGTTATTTTGTGTGCCGGCTTTGTTGTATTTTTCTATTTTTGTTGTTTCCGGAAGCGCTTGTATCATCGTTTTTTCACCTATTGTAATCCTTTGTGTACTAGCCCAGTACCTACTGATGTACCCGAGTGTGTTGAATTACAGAAGGTGGCGGCGACTAATGTCCGGCCGTCATGCTCCACTACCGTTTTTCCATCTTTGTATCCTCCATTGTAATTTGTTGATATATAGCTCCATTTTTGTTGTTTTTGTTTTTGTTTTTTTTCTTTCTACTTCTTTTGTCACTGGACTGGCAGGATGCATACTGTCTGTTCCTAAAGGAGGGAGATGTGTTGGTTTTCCCTTTTGTCTGGTCTGATCAACCAGCTAAGTGGTACAACACATCTGGCTTCTTTGCCCTTTCATCTTTTTCTGGGCATTTATTTTCTTGTATATTCTTATTGTAGTTGTATGGTACTTTACAAGGTATCATTCAACTTAGAATAGTGGAGATATGTAAGATATCAGCATCTTATGATAATTGGTTTTCTACAAGTTATTCAGATATAAGCATCTTGATATCAGCATCTTATGATAATTAGTTTTCTACAAGTTATTGATGGAATATTAAGTATTGCATAGTATTGATGTCATATATGATGCCTGCCTGTATGGGTTTATAACGTTGCATATTATAGCTATGGCGGGTCGTAATACCCCGGTTGTTTTGATTTGTTTGACACTCCAGTGTCCTATTTGCATCGTTGAAATATGGAGGGATGTTTTTGACCCAATTCACAAGTCTGTGTTTCCCAGTTCTCATCATTTAACATGCTGTGAGTGTACTTGATACTCCCGTAATGTTTTCTTTTGTGTTTACGAAATTGCATGTTCATGATTTGAAATGTCCAAACAGTACTGAAAAATATGTTGTTGTATCGGTCAGTCGATGGTATAAATATACAGCCTGATTTACCTAAGGCAGACAATTTTGGAACTCCGTCTCGAGAAAATGTATCAGAAACGTTAGGTCTAAATTTAACGTTTAGGGGCTGTCTTTGTTTGTCATTTGGCCATCGTCTGTACCACCTTTGATGTCAGAAGTCTGGAATAAAATCTTCAACTTCGTAACAACTTGATGACGACTTTCTTGATGGAATTTCTTGAGGCAAAAGATACAGGGCTATGAACTTCTTTCAGACTGCTGTAAAGACCGAGCAGCGAACTCGCAAGCTAGTTCTGGGTACATGTAAAGTTGCCCGGTCGCCCTAACCAAGCCAGGCTATCATCTTACCGGCACGAAAGCCCGAGTTAGAACTATAATATCAACATCTTGACGACCAAAAAGTTTACAATATGAGTACCGTGAGGATCTTGAAGTACATGGGTTCATACGGCCCCTAGCCCCGGGTTAAGCGGAATTAGACACAAGTTACGAAACGTAGCGCCATAGATCTTGCAGGCTACGTTCGTATTTTGCTATCAGCATGCGATATGTATCGCCAAATTTGAGAAACTTTGAGTGGAGGCGCTTGGTGGAATAGCCCTGTTTTATAAGTTTCTGCAACAATGTTTTGTGACGTTGATTAAAATCGTCACATTTAACACAGGATCTAGCAAATGCTACTAAGCGAGATATGTATAAGCCATATGCAGGTCCCACTGGAATATAACTGTCCAGAAAGGGATAGTTTACGATGTCGAATTTGTAATCATCTCTTTTGTCATAAAGTCGACGAGAGAGAATGCCCGCTTCATTTTTATAGAGATATACATCTAAATATGATGTGCCTGTAGGGCTGTCTGTAGTTTCCTTCAAATCCAGTGAAGGTGGATATATATCCTTCACTGCGTCATTTATATAGCGATTATCCACAGCGAGAAGATCGTCTATATAGCGTTTGGTGAATGAGAAGGAACGGGCTTTGAATGGATCGGTTTTTGAAAGCGCCTGCATATAGTCATATTCATAAGAGAACAGATACAGATCAGCCAACAGGGGTGCACAATTAGTACCCATTGGAATACCTATATGCTGCTGATATATTGTGTTGCCAAATTTCACATAGATATTTTTAATGAGAAATTCAAGCAACTCTATAAACAAAGAAACATCACATGAATGATATCTCTTGTATGTAGTAGAGCTAAAGAATGCTTTATGGTTTCCGACATTAATATATCTACGATCAGTTTTCTTGAACACAGATACTATTAATGAACTTAGACGGTCAATAAGGTCCTGATGAGTGATTGTAGTATAGAGAGTCGAGAAATCCCATGTGGATACATATCTGTACGGTATGTGACCTTTAGCATCAAGTTCTTCCGTTAGACATTTTGAGTTTTTCAATACCCACATACATTCAACGCCAGAGTTCTTAGAAATAGTGGCTCAATACCTTTCCCAAAATGCTTTTACCTCCTGAAGGGCCCTCGTCAATAGGGTTGAAAGAAGCTTGGTGGTGCAGCTTCTAGAACCAGCTATGAATCTAGCTTTGTATGGTGATTTATGCATTTTGGGAGTCCAGTATAGTTTTGGTATGTCGTTATGATTGATTGGAAGACAAATACCTCTTTCCCTGAGAAACTTTTTGTGATTGTTAAATAAATCTTCCAGAGTAAATTCAGTTTGGGAGTAAGTAGACGTATTTGATGAAGATATGTCTACACTCAATTCTTTAATCAGCACCTGGTAATAGTAATATTTACATATTAATATTATATTATTCGGAGCTTTGTCTGCTGGGACTATGACGAATTTACTCTGGAGATTTGCTAGAACTTCTTGCGAATTGAGGTTTCTCAGTACTTGTTTTGCTTGGGGAAGAGTACTTCTGTCAATATGGCGGATTGTTTCAACGACCTTGCTCTTGGTGAGGTCCAGCCAATCAGCGAGTACTGTAGGTTCAAATTTTTCTCGCTTAGACCAAACCGATGCACCTGTGTCGACGCAGCACCACAATCCTACGGATCTCATCTTGGCCGAGAGATACAATCCGGCCTCACCAGTGTTATTCACTGTAGGAGGTTTCGGTGGAGGTTTCGGTTGTCCTGGGGTGGATGATCATCCGGCCTGCGCAACTCTGGGCAGTTCGCCCGTCTTTTCCGCATGACCAGCATCCTGATGTTCGATCATGGCCGCCGTAGGGTTGTTGACGGTCACGTCTATGTCCCCATCTCGACTGGTATCGTCGTTGCCGTTCTGGTCTTTGTGGTTCACTGTTCCTTTGAATCATCTCCATTAACATCTTTACTTGTTCCCTCAACCGTTGATTCTCCGTTTCATCCTCTCCAGTGGATGCGGCTGCCTTATCCTCCTCCCCCGGGGCAGTTGACTTGGCTGTCGTCCAGGGTTTCTGACGCTGGGAGATCTTGAATGCCTCCAGTTCCACGGCCGCATGTACTGCCGCATCCAAGGTTTTAGGCCTCGTCTGGCAGATATGAAATCTCAGCTTATCACCGATGGCGTCCAGGAACTGATCCTTGGCTAGAGTATCTTGAATGTCGTCTCCGGCATCAGGATAAGCCAGTTGGGCCAGGCGGATTAGCGCTTGAGCCAGGCCCGGAAGATCTTCATCCCTCCCGCGGTGTCTAGACTTCAGCTGCGACTTGTACATGTCCATCTGATTTGGCGGGGAAAAGCGCTTCTCCAAGGCTTCCTTTAAACGGTCGTAGTCAGTACTGCCCGGTGCAGACTTAAAGCTGGCTAGTACTTGCTGTGCTGACCCCCGTAAAGCGACGGCCAGGTATTGACCCTGTTGCTGGTACGTCTACCCATTTATCACGGCGCAGTGCCCGAAGTGAGCCAAATAGTCTCGCCATGGCGTGGTACTATCGTAGGTAGCGGCCTTCACCATCGTCGTCTTCGGCCGTCTAGGTTCCCCCATGGGCGTTGACGTCTGTAACGGTTGATCCCATGAAACTGAAGGTGGTTCATCCCGGCTTCTTCTTGGCGGCGACCCGTCATGCCTCGGCGTCGTCCCAGATGCGGCTTCGTCTCGACCTCGTAGTGGCGTCTCTGCGGCTCGGCGCCCCCTTTCCAGTCCGGCCGGCCCAGAATGACTGTAATCTTCAACATTCGGTTGAGTCATCTCGTCACTGGAACGTTGATTTTTCAGCATCGTGGACATCTGTCCCATCATGGCGGTCATCGCCGTGCATAATGCATTTGAGACATTACGCTGGTCTTCTACCTCTCGTCTTAGCTCAACGTCGGGTTGCTCATGTACTGGCTCACGCCCCCTCAGTCGATCTTCGGTAGACGTCTCCGCTGAAGGTCGTGGCGTCAGGTCGACCGGTGGTGCCAACAGCACCGATCCCAGTTCCAGCGTGGACAAATCAAGAAGATTTTCATAACCCAGCGTTGCTGTGGTTGATCGTCCGGAACCCATGCCTCTTCCCGTCTCACGTCGTTCCCGTGGACTCGGCGTCGTGGAGAATTTCCGTCGGGCTCCTCTTCCGTCAGGTGGTTGGCCCCTGGCTCCCGGTTGTCGTACCTCGGCGCCGAAATCTCCAGTTATATTCATGGTTGTCTGGTCCGGATCCATGCTATCCGCCAGGCTTGGTCTCCTTTCCTTCGTCTCCCAGATGTTGGCCATCCCACCGCTGCCATCAGTTGAAACGTTTACGTGGAGAATGGATGTTTCAGATCCACAAGAGAGTGCGCAGGGTCCCCAAGACAAACTATCAGGCTACCGGAAACGCACTCGTGCACTGATCTTGGCCAACGAGGAAGTTCAATTCAACCTGTCACCTTGTCTGGATCGAGGAGGATGGAAAGGAAGACCTGTAATGACAACCAAAGCAAATTAATACAATACTGACATATAATTCTATGAGCAGGAATACAGGATCCAGATCGCGGTAGCGTACAATCCCTGAAAAGAGGATCCCTGATCTATGTATCAGATTTACCTGTATTCTTATAGTTTCTTTAACCGAAGTCCAATATAATAGAAAGAGATATACAAAATTATATAGCCCTAGCTATATCGCGATCAGGCCTGGTCACAGCCACAGTCTGGTCACGACCGGTTCTCTCGTGGTTGGGTCCAGCTTCTATCTTCCTTCCCTAGGTCTTCGTGGTTGGATCCAACGTCTCTCTTCCTTCCTCAGGTCTTCGTCCACTCCCGTATGGATGGACTCTCCGTCGTGTTTCGTCTTACACGACCTGGTCCCTCCGTGGTTAAGTCCGACGTGTGTCTTCCTTCCCCCGGCCTTCTTCTCACGGGCTGTATGGACTTCTCGTCGTCGTCGTGTCTCGTCTTACACGACTAGGCCCTTCCAAGCGTTGGTAACTGTCATTGGATGCGGACGGCCTGGGCACGACAGTACTATCACAGTACAAAGGCTTCTACGGCACCGGCCCGTCTCTCTGTAACACCGCAGGACTATTCAACTGCTCGGCTCGCCCAGCAGCAGACGGCACCCCTCGTAGGAATAAACCCCAGACTTCAGTGACCCCGCTCACGGCGACTCACTCCGCGGCCCCGCTCCAAGGACGAATCATGAAGGCTAGAGTTCACGGCTACACGGTACACATAGGTTCGGACATTCATAACACACGGTGGATGGGTAGGCACCTGGTCTGGTAACCCTCTTCATATACTACTGTATGGTCACGTGGTCTAGGAACCCTCTTTCTATACTACTGTATGGTCACCTGGTCTATGAATCCTCTTCACATACTACGGTATGGTCATCCGCAATGGGTGGGCATTTGGTCAAGGTTTCCCCCTTTATATACTACTGTATGAGACAGTATTAATCTATGATTGGCCGTGAATTACTCAATGTATGTACAGAGTGGCGAGAGACCGTATGCTTATGGGGGCGTGAATGGATAATCGTTTATGGTCGATTTACAGGGTAGGTGTATATATATCAAGCTCTAGACCTGAGCCTATAGCTTGTGGGTGTTAGCGTGAATGTATTTCAACCCGTAGGTTGGGTGTTTAAGTGCGTGCGTGCATGGATAATTGTTTATGTAGGAACTGTGTTTGATTTGGTTTAGTTGTACCCTCTTCACGGAGACGAGCGTCTCCTACCGGCTACAGCTTTATCGATACCATTAACCCAGGCCAAGAATGTATTAGATTTCTTCTTCCCGATACAACTGGACGTGTTCTCACCTCAAAGTTTCTGCTGGTTTGCCTCGTTTCAGCGGAAGCCTGGCTTATATAGGGCTACCGCTCTGCTGGGAATAAAGGTAGAAACAGACGTCGAAGATACCAGCGCCCTCTTTATTGTCAAATTACCACAATCCCCGATCAGTTTATCTGGACTTTGCTGGATAAATATGGCTATGGAGGAACAAACCATAATTCATGATGGACGTCACTGGTAAATCTCAGCTTCCAACTCTCTCTAGTTAATTCACACGACGACCGCAAAGTTCACTGTCTTTCATCTGCATATTCTCAATGTTGACTTCCGGATTCCTGCCTGACGTCATCCACAGCGAAGCAAGCGGCCTCACCAGGGTTCCTTTCGCCGTCCCAACTGATCGTTTGAGATAACTTCACCGGGATTTCGAGGCATTGTCTGTCTCCCGGATTATTGTAGTTCATTCTAGGAAAATTACAGCGTTGAATTCCATCAGGTAAGTGAATCGCGCACGTAAACACAATGTCACTTTCGATTTCACAGTAGTCACGTGTCAAAACACCAGCAGTGATTTATTAAAGGGGAACCCAAGGGGTCGTTTGCATTCTGCACTTTCATTACAACACCACGGGAAAAATATACTGATTGCATATATCAAAAATCAAAAGTGACCCCTGTGATGATTTGTTTCCCAGCCACGCTCTTATTGTAGCTATTCATGTGGACATATTGAATGACATGACCACTCGACTCCTAGCAACGGCTTACTCAAATATATCAAAGCGATGACGTAATAGCCCTATCAAGTCATTGGCTGGAATATGATGAACTATCTGACCGTCAGATAGTAGAAACGGCCCAAACGAGGGGGTATTTATTGAATGGAAGTTCCCATTCAGAACAAAGGCCCGACGTCGACCAACCGCTTCATTCTCCACCTTGTTTACAAATCACAAAACTACAATCACAATGATTGTGATATTTAAAGAGCCTGGATAATGCATATCATATACTATACTGTACCCCCAATGCTCGCCACGATTTTTAAGGAAACAGACTAATGCATATTATATACTATACTGTACCTATCACGTTCGTCGCGATTTTTAAAGCGACTGATCGTTGAATATCAAATTTTCATAGGCAGCTTTATTTTTTAAGATTGATGGATATATGCCGGAGATAATTAGTTCGGTTGGAAATCTGACCGCCCAAACGACCGCCCGATCTCAGGTCTGAGACATATCATATTTTGGTTTCACACAGGTTACAGCTATAATACCGGATATATACTTGAGGAATACACTCCTGGGTGTCATGGTTTTATCATTGAGACCGAGTATATACATGGAATATTTAGGTCTACATTGAACCAGAACTACTTTCAAATGAACAACCTGGTTTCCTTTTCCACTGGTATATATCAGGAATGAAATATGCTATACCAGGAAGAAAACTGATGTCGCGAATCATTGGAATTTTCTGATAAATATTCTCGATATCGTGAAAATGATTCTCGACGAAGATACGATCATTTTTTGGAGACGCCTCCCAAAATGGCACTCAAACAGGAAAACTCATATTGATGTGTGGAAATGGAAATCTCCACACTGTACATTTATGAAATAGACTGCGCATATCAGCCATTTTAATTTTTATTCGCAAAATATATGCTAATTTCAATGTCTGACAGTTGGTAGACTATATTTTCCATATATTTATGTTAATCAAATATAATGTAAAACTGTCATTATTTTTGTTTCTTCCTGATCAATACATGTGCACATTAAAACAATAATGATTTCGTTTGAATTCTCAACTTAGCAGTTCAGTTGTATTAGCTTGGGAGAATCTGAAATTCTATATTTGGGCTCCAAAACTCTTCCGTTTCAAGTTTCTCAAATTCTGTGATAAATATATCGTACACTGACGGGGAAATACGATTTCCAAGTTTCTTGTATTCTGTGATAACTATCGTACAATGACGGTGAAATACTCACAGATTCGTCGTGACGTTCTCCACAAAATTTCTCTGATCATCACCACTTGCCTGTGAAATCTTGGAAGTCTGCTTCTTGGAGACATTACTTGGTGTATATATTGTTGATAGCGCTTGATCTTTGCTCTGTAATACTCTCGTCAATCTTAGTTTTTCTTCGATTTCATATTTCACACAAGTTACCATTTTGCAAAACCTGAGTACGAACTTTGCATGATACGGTAAAATTCAATTCCATAGATCAACATACCCGAGGACGTGCGTGGATGAACCACGACAACACAAGTTTGCTACTAGCCGAATTGTGCTTACTTATTATTTGAATGTCTCATTTTCAGGTATACTTTTTTCCATAATGATCTTTTTTAAAGTCCAATTAAGAGAATTTCCACTAAGACAAAGAACACGAGTGGAAGGTTACACAGCATTGTTTAACACATTAATAATTTATTCATAACCTCGGGAAAAGGGAATCTTAGAGATATCTCAAGGGGAATACAGTTAATGGTACTCTCCCCCACGAGACCGCTAAGGAAACGACAAGATTTCTCTCAGCATCTAGAGGATCCTGATGGTAATCAGCTTGATTTCTGTTAAGGGAATCCTGATGATTTCTCAGACCAACATATTGACTCCTTTACGGTCTTGTGAGAGATATCGTTGCTGGATTCCCCTTCAGGCATCACTACGATTGACTGAGGACAGTACGTAAATCTCTCATAAAATACAGGTAAGTTTTTGAGTAAACTGATGTTTCCCGTAGGAATGACTTTTTTCTTTGTTTGGGTGGGAAAAAAGAAGTTTTTGAGACAGTGAAATTGGTGAACTAGTTTCCATTAAGCCAGCAACTGATATGGTCTTTCTGAGAGAAATTTATACTTGGAACAAACTATATTATTATAGCGTTAAACGGATGCTTCCACGAGGGAGATCTGATATACTAGTTGTTAAATCCTTTGAATATGCCGACTGAGATTTTGGAGTATAATATCTATAATTTCTTGCGAGGATGAAGCAGCCAACCATTTGCAATGATGCCAATAAACCCGTATAATTTTTCTCTGATCAATTCTGTATTAAAATTAAATATTCTTCTACCACTGTTAATCTCAGTAACGCTGTGATTGTGACCGTATATATATATTACCATACAAACCAGTTATATTTGTTTACAGGTGCGGTAGCGAACTATGCTGATATTGTGCGGTTGAGGCAGGATTTGTACATCAATTACAGCAAAGATATTCGACCCGTCTTCGACCAGACCAGGACACTGTATATCAACGTGACATTTGATATTAGACATATACACATGCTGGTAAGAGATTTAATAATAATATTTTACTGTTAATATATCATGTATATGACCACATGTTTATCATTGCAAGTATTCAAGAAGGTCGTCATCGTGATAACACATTCTCCATGGGCGTTTAGATATTAACAAGCATTATATTGACCGAGTACATCTTGAGAAAGCTATATTGCTTAATATTTGCCGCCACAAATGACCAACCACACCAGGTAGCCCGGCTTTTCCATTCAAACATATAAATAGCTCAACAAACATTCCCCACCATTTATTTCGTGATAAGACAGCCAGAAATAGGGTCGACACCATTACGGCAAATTTCGGAGATGACCAGTCAAACTGGCTTAGGTTTTTTTCCGACTGAAATTTGAAAAGGTGGTTTTGAAATAGTTGAGAGTCAAATATTAACAAACATTTCAAAAGACGTCACACACCATTTCTGGTCCAGTCAAGTATGATGGCCAATCAATGTTCGCCGGAAGTCAAGTCCTGATAATAATCTTACACCCAGAAACTTCAATGGTGGATTGTGACCTACAAATAAGTAAACCTATTCAGATTCCAATGCACTTTGTGTCACCAAACCAATACTAGACAATCATATATTCAAACATAAATGTCATGCTTCGAATATTTGCAAAGTTATCGGTTGTCACATTAAAGTGCTATTTCCATTAATGTTTGGACCCTTGAGCAGTCAAAAACTTATTGAAATACTTCACCCAAAACATTATTTAATAATTTCCCGTCCCCATTGTAGACGAGAAATAAAAGTAAAAGTTTACCGCTGATTTGTATCATATCTCCAGTTAGAATTCGTGCATTTATTTGACAAGCCAGACCATTTTCTTACTTTGTAATGATTAAAGTTTGGGAATATATTGCCCTAATTTAGTGTGTGAGCTTATTGACGAGAACCAGCTCTGATGTGGGGGGTGGAGTCAGCAAACGGAGTACACAAATAAACGTTTCCACAGCACAGAATATATCGACCAAAAGCTTCAAAATAACTGCACAGAGCGCCCGCAATAGACTCAGTTTATATATTTAGGCTTGAAAACATTCTATTCGGGCTGGACAAGCAGAACGTTTTTGAAAATAGGCATTTATCTGTGATTCTGTGCCTTTCTGGAAGAAGAGGCACTTAAACATGTGACAATGGGGAAAGTCCGATTTTCTTTTTTTCCTACAGACAAGAAGCCACTAAATAATCATCTAAATAAATCTAAATAATAATTATTAATTACATTAATAATGTAGTAATTTGACGGAGAATATCTTGAGAAAACGCTTTCCCTAATATTCGCCGCAACAAATGACCCACCACATTAGGTAGCCTGGCACACTTTTATCGAGATTAGACCGCATAAATAGGGTCATCCTGCCCGATACGATTACGACAAATTTAAGAGGTGGCCAATCAAACTGGCCCACATTTTTCCCGACTAAAATTTGAAAAGGGCGGTTTTGATATGTTTGAGAGCCAAATTTTATAGGAACACGTCGCAGACCATTTCTGGTCCAGCTAGGTATAATGAC
The DNA here is from genome assembly GCA_036873755.1 of Hanleya hanleyi. NCBI lineage: Eukaryota > Metazoa > Mollusca > Polyplacophora > Lepidopleurida > Hanleyidae > Hanleya > Hanleya hanleyi. The sequence goes on along the minus strand of JAVTVY010029456.1, from coordinate 49,285 downwards.
CAGTCAACGTTCGCCGGAAGTCAAGCCCTGATAATAATCTTACACCCAGAAACTTCAATGGTGGTTTGCGACCTATATTTGGTTCAGATTAAGATTAAAAATTCTAAAAGCAATGCACGGATGGGTGATTTCCCTTGCTGATATTAATCAACCTCCCCACAGCGCATGCTCCGTTTCACAGGCTCATTCCACGTTACTCATGCCCCCAATAGCGGAAGATGACATTCACGTCGTGGCTACAACGTATAGGGGAAAACCCACCCACACACGATTCAGTTTGAATCCGACCGAACAAGTCCTTCAGTTTTTGCTCATGAGCGAATTACTTTTTACATGCTCTGCACATATAAACGAGGAAAATAATCTCTAAATCATTTTAGCGCTAGGTCAACAAAGGTATTATACACGATTGAAAAGTAATCAGAGTGTTCGATAAACATCGCTTTTACCATATATGATGTAACTTACGGTGGTAATCTTGACCGAAAATCGGACTGGTGGCTGGGGTATTACTATGCCCCAGTGAGGTCGTTAGATATTAATTTTAAAGTTGAGATAGATTTTCTTAATATTTACGGAAGCGTATAGGGGCCGTGGTAAAAAAAATTCTGAACCGGTATCTCGTAATTACGCGTTAGCTATCTCGTAGTTACGCGTTAGCTATCTCGTAATTACGTGATGGGGCTATCTCGTAATTACGCGTTAGCCATCTTGTAATTTACGCGTCAGCTATCTCGTAAATACGCGTTAGTATCTCGTAATTACGCGTTAGCTATCTCATCATTACGCGTTAGCTATATAGTTATTACGCGTTAGTATCTCGTAATTACACGTTAGCTATCTCGCAATTACGCGTTAGCTATCTCGTAATTACGACTTAGCTACATAAAGTAGCATAGAGAGTGCAAATGTCTAGGTATAGCATGGGATGGTTGGTGGTAACGTCACTTCCAGTCCAAAATGGCGGCCGATATCAGAGGTCACCCTCGGCGACGACGTTACGTCCGAAGATGACGTCATTTCCTGTCCGAGAAGTAGAATATAAAGTGGTGGCACGGTGCACGCCCTAAGTTGGATACTAGCCAAAGGTCTAGCCAATGAGTAACATAGAAGGGCAAATGAGGCCGAATAGAGGGCCGATCAGGATCTACTCGAATGACGGACAACCAATGGGGTTAGAAACATGGGAGTTGCACTAAACGGAAGCCTTGGAACCTGGCATTCTGCCGTTTGTTCTACGATGCCGGAAATAGACCATGGGTCGTCTTCTCTGTCACCAATCGACGCAAAACTTCAACCCGAATCAGTTATATCTGTATATCTTGGAAAGGGGAACACGCGAATTGCGTATTTACAAACTCTGAACACGAGCGTTCCTTTTCAAACTCTTGCAACATTTCAAGAAATACCATTTTTCCCCAGAAAAATCCATAGCAGCGATTTCAATTTCATGTTCTTGTATTGCCCGTTACAAGAAGCACACAATTGATTAGTTTAAAATTAAGGTGTGCATCCAGAGCAATATGGACCGACACATCATGCACGGGATCTAGTGCGCATGTCGACCATGTGTGGAGCATGATACGGATAACCAGAGGGGCGAGAAATATGATTGTTTCACTAAACGAGAGCTCTGGAGATCCGCCCTAGAGTATTATGAGCCAATAGGGCATGCGAAAGAAGATGGTGGTCCAAAAGACAGATCTGTAGATGAAGTATTCCGCTGGTTGTTTGAATTGACTAATAAGAACTCAAGATTTCCCCAGTTCTAAATGTTTTCTCATTCTAACATCGGCCCAGCACACACCCTTTACGATTGACGCCGGGCGTCAAAAATGCGTATCGCTTTAGAACTTCAGGTCCACCCCTCCTCCTCTATGCCTAGGGCCTGAATCGTTGAAGCTATACTGCTCTCTTTAGCTAATTACAACACATGGGAAGTGGGAAGAGGTGCCGACATACTGATAGCGCCACATGACTTCAGAGTATAGTCTTCCGGTTAACCTATTCTAAAGCACATACCAAGAATCTAACGATTCGTGATATGTGTTGCATCTCAGGTGCGCTTTTATTGTACCTGTTCATGTGGCAACTTGGATGATATGACCACACGGCCCCTAGCACCGGCATAAGCGGTATTAGATAAAAATATAGAGAGCTATGATGGAAATCCTCTGACAACTCGTATATTGGTAATTGGTGAGCTGTTTTGCTGTGACAACTCGTACACTGGAGATTGGTGAGCTGTCCTAATTACGAAACAGCTAACGCGTAATTACGAGCTAACGCGAAATTATGAGATAGCTAACGCGTAATTACGAGATACATGTACTAACGCGTAATTACATGCTACCGGTTTAGAATGTTTTTCCATGGCCCCTGGACGCTTGCGTACGTTCCCTTTGATGGCCCCGCACGGAAACTCTGTTTTGTCCCTCTAAACTGTCTGTGATTATGACCCTTGTGCCAAAAAGTGACATCTCACGTGGATACAGTTCTATTATTTTATTGCATCTTGAGTGGCTCTTGACAATTTCACAGTTTTGTTGTTGTTATAAGTATCGTCTCATCTGTGGCCATTTCGTGTTCAAAGCGTTAACATTTTGAAATAAATACACCATACATGGAGCTGTTTGTTATGAAACTGAAAGGTGTTAAGCAACGATGTCACCTATTCTACAATCAGGGCCATGTTTCGTACTTTTCAATTTGTTTTTGGCGTACGGGTGGATTGTCGGATAATGCTACATGTAGGTCCCGTTTTCTACATAACTTTGGTAAGTCAGGCCTTTTAGATACCAGTTTTTAGCTAAAATTCTTAAAATTTTTATTCATATACTGTTGTTGATATTCAAACCTTCTTTACTATATGCGCAGCCAGAAAAGTAGGGGATACTTATCACCCTGAAACTGTGATGAAAGCATCACCCCAAAAAGATGATCAGGTAGAGCCATCACCTCTTTGTACCAAAAGGAGACCAGCAATGTGTGCAAATAGGCCATCACCTGTTTTGGGGTGATGACCTGGACATTCACCCTTGTTTTATCGCCCTTAAAGTTGGTTTGTGATAGTATAAATCTTCCGTTTGAGGGAATTTATCTATATTTCCTATATAGCTTTCTTTCATATATTTCTGTGTTCAACTCCTAGATAAAAAGTAGATTAAAACAATGACACAAAGAAGAGATAATAGTCCAACGAATCCTGTAATGTAGTGACACGTTAAACTGTCAAAACGATGCTATGATGATTATTGCTGCTATACCAACCATAAATTACAAAATATATTCGATATACTCAAAATATCATTTCAGGACCAGCGGAATCAAAAGTTTGTAACCTCAGGCTGGTTGACTCTGGTAAGTAAGCATATCAATCTCAATAAATCAATATCCTATCAATGCTCCCCATTCGTACATGTCGCTTTATAGGATCTTACGTATTTCAATTAAATTTGGTGTTTTGAGCGCCCATACCACGATAATAGCATTATGACATCATGGTCGCATATAGACTAATCCACCTGCAGTCGGAGAGAAGAGCTTGGGTTACCGTGTCCGTTTACCCCAATGTTTACACCAAAGACCAGTCTATATATCTACCTCGTATTATGGTGCCACGATGTCGGTACAACGGCAACTTGAAAAAACACCCCCAGCGCGGCGTCCAAGTCGACTCACCCAACAAAAAATTCTCTGTTTAATGTTTCCTTCAAAGCACTATGACGCGTTCTTAGGATTGGTTGATATTTGAGTTTCTGTAATCCTGTTAGATCCTGCGAGCGACATATCTAAATGTGGGAGCAGTTTTGATTTAATTTTAATTAGATTGGTGAGCATATATACTTTATCACGAGGATGATGGAATCATATGGCGGACGTTCGAATTACCTGTTAAGAATACTCGTACCGCCTCCAGATATCGTACGTTGCCCATGTCTACCATAAGTTATATAAGTTTGATGCAAGTGTGATCGTTATATGTGACCTGGTTCACGATCAAACTTGCCTCCAACCGTTTTTTATTATTTCAACCTCGTTTGCCACAATACGGTATTTTCAAACACTATATTCATTTCATCCAATGAATGTGCGATATTGTGCCAGAAAAAGTGACAACAGTTTTTGTTGGCATTTACATATGTATTTATTAGTCCATCATCCCAAGACCACTTCAACATCGAACCTCAACCCACGGTATAGAAAAAAATCATAGTGATTTTCTGTTACAGCATACATAGACGCATCCTTCAAGGGCGGGTGGTCAGTCTGAAGCATGGGTAGGTAATGTCTTACAGTAGTCCAGTGGCTCGACCCCACATTCTTAAAAAAGCTTGTTTGGTCTATTAACAATCGTTTCTTTGCATTTTTCAATAGTTCTTAGTGTCTCAATGAAATTTAGCCCGGGTGGCCGCTCGCCACCCGCGTGGCTTTTTCAAAATTCAAGATGGCCGCCAAGATGGCTGCCATGGACATATAAATCTATAATTCTTCATAACGTTCGCTCTAAGTACAGTATAATAGCATTATTGGTGTTGACTATTATGTTTTTAACGTCAAGGAATTTGATTATAACGTTAATTTAGTATTTGGTTGTCATTTTTATGGGAAAAAATCCAAGATGGCCGCCAAATACACCAGAAACCCTCATAACTTATTACCAAAATTTAATTTTCAATTTACTTCCTCATTGTTACTATCAACATATTTATTTTCCACACATCCGTATCATTATCGGCATCTGTTTATAACCAGTTACTTTAAACTATTGGAAAACAAAGAAATAATATACAAAAAACATGATGTTGCAGGTTATGGGTCCTGTCAGTCATGCTATTTATAGGTGATAAAATGGACTAGTAGTTATTACTTTTTTCTCTTTTATTACAGGTTCTGAGATTCTGGTGACATGGCGGAAGTAGAACAACAAGAGGAGTGTCTCTTCAAGGCACTTTACAATTGTAGTGAGCCAGATGGGAGGTTGATGGACTCCACACGGATCGACACAATATTGTCAGCCAGTAAAATTCGTCAAGATAATTTTGAACGACCAGAACTTTCTGATGGCTCGTCGACTGTAAAATGTCACAAAAACTGTATAAACAAATATGTATCTCCTTCTGCACTACAGAAATTGAGCAAGCGTGTGCCCAGTGACGATGCTTCTGACGGTGCAACAATGCCACCCAAACGATTGCGCTCAAGTGTTGGTAGTACTGTATTTGACTTTCGCAAACACTGCTTGTTCTGTTATGATCTATTTCCTTGTACACTGCCCTATGAGTATGATGGCAGGGTACCACAGCAACGCAGAACGCCTACTTCAATAGTAAGGACTGTCGTAATGGCTGATGGTAAAACATTCTACAAACAGCATCTTCTAGACTTATGTGACAAACGTGGAGATGAGCTTGGCAGAATAGTGCGTGGTCGTATTCTTGGTGCACAGTCTGATCTGCATGCTGCAGACGCCAGGTACCATCGCAAATGCAGTGCTGCTTTCCATGGCAGTACTCAAAAGACCAATGATACTGATAGCAAGTCTGCTGCTGACGACCAAGCATTCACTGAAACTGTGATGGTTTTGAGTAGTGATCCCTCAAAAGTCTGGAATTCTCCAGATATTTCCATTGTGTTGCCAGCATTGCCATGCAATGACAGTCAAGACGGCAGTTCTGAGAGCTTATCACAGCATCAAAGTTGTCAATTATGATCTGCACAAGCCCACCCTCAGTGACATCTCTCATTCCTGCTAACTGTCTATTTGCTTTTGAAGACTGGACAGCTGCCGACCTTTTGAATCGGCGGACTTCATCATATGAGCAGGAGACATCATACTTGTAAAGTTCCTCAATGAGCATTTTATGATCCCCTAATAGCACCCCTAAGGCTATTTGCAATGGTGTTGGCTGACACGTAACCATGGAGCTGATGATATTACCCACCATTAGGGACTGTAGTGAGTTTTCAAATTTTGGGCTGATCGATGAAAGTAGCTTTATCAGTGTCTCACTTATACACTCTGATGCAACGTCCCGGTCAATGTGTTTGTTGTACGATTTGAAATCACGCTTCAATGCCCTGGACTCCTTCATTATCTGCTTGCCAACTTTCTTTACACATTCATCCATAAAACTATTCTCATCATCATCCATAATTCTGAGATTCTTGGCCACATGTTTTCTAAACACAAGTAAGGTTGCCATTCCAGGGGAATGCAATGGTAACATTTCATCTCCAAAATGTTGGATCACCTTCTCTACCAAGGTACGCCTAGATATGTCACGTCCACCCTGATCAGAGTACACTGCCTCAACATCGAGAGAATTCCAGACTTTTGAGGGATCACTACTCAAAACCATCACAGTTTCAGTGAATGCTTGGTCGTCAGCAGCAGACTTGCTATCAGTATCATTGGTCTTTTGAGTACTGCCATGGAAAGCAGCACTGCATTTGCGATGGTACCTGGCGTCTGCAGCATGCAGATCAGACTGTGCACCAAGAATACGACCACGCACTATTCTGCCAAGCTCATCTCCACGTTTGTCACATAAGTCTAGAAGATGCTGTTTGTAGAATGTTTTACCATCAGCCATTACGACAGTCCTTACTATTGAAGCAGGCGTTCTGCGTTGCTGTGGTACCCTGCCATCATACTCATGGGGCAGTGTACAAGGAGATAGATCATAACAGAACAAGCAGTGTTTGCGAAAGTCAAATACAGTACTACCAACACTTGAGCGCAATCGTTTGGGTGGCATTGTTGCACCGTCAGAAGCATCGTCACTGGGCACACGCTTGCTCAATTTCTGTAGTGCAGAAGGAGATACATATTTGTTTATACAGTTTTTGTGACATTTTACAGTCCACGAGCCATCAGAAAGTTCTGGTCGTTGTCCAAAATTATCTTGACGAATTTTACTGGCTGACAATATTGTGTCGATCCGTGTGGAGTCCATCAACCTCCCATCTAGCTCACTACAATTGTAAAGTGCCTTGAAGAGACACTCCTCTTGTTGTTCTACTTCCGCCATGTCACCAGAATCTCAGAACCTGTAATAAAAGAGAAAAAAGTAATAACTACTAGTCCATTTTATCACCTATAAATAGCATGACTGACAGGACCCATAACCTGCAACATCATGTTTTTTGTATATTATTTCTTTGTTTTCCAATAGTTTAAAGTAACTGGTTATAAACAGATGCCAATAATGATACGGATGTGTGGACAATAAATATGTTGATAATAACAATGAGGAAGTCAATTGAAAATTAAATTTTGGTAATAAGTTATGAGGTTTTCTGATGTATTTGGCGGCCATCTTGGATTTTTTCCCATAAAAATGACAACCAAATACTAAATTAACGTTATAATCAAATTCCTTGACGTTAAAAACATAATAGTCAACACCAATAATGCTATTATACTGTACTTAGAACGAACGTTATGAAGAATTATAGATTTATATGTCCATGGCAGCCATCTTGGCGGCCATCTTGGATTTTGAAAAAGCCACGCGGGTGGCGAGCGGCCACCCGGGCTAAATTTCATTGAGACACTTAGAACTATTGAAAAAAGCAAAGAAACGATTGTTAAGAGACCAAACAAGGTTATGGGTCCTGAACTTATATCGGATCAGGGAACTTGACCAAAAACCCCCCGAAAATTAGGTGGTATAGGGATAACATATAACAAAATATTTCCACTTCTACTTCATTTTTTGTTACGTGTAAGGTATCATTATGAAGGTGTGTCTATGGGCTACCCACTCAATGCCTAGTTTGGAGATTGAGTTGGTGATCTACCGGTAGTGACCTACATACCTTACCCCAGAGCATCAATTCCGATCTGTTATGAGTTGTAATGTTCTAGAGATGAATTACGTGTAAGAATATGATGAAATTATTTTACCAAATACTTGTGGATAAATCAGTATTTTTTGTTATATATTTTCTCTTGCGGGAGAGAGACTAAGGCATCTACACATCTACAGTAATTCTTGCTTTAAAGTAAATTCGGTGACATATTGACAAAAATAATTAACGGTACTTAAGCGTCCTTTAAATTTTGCTTTAAATTCGCTCTGTTAAATTTTAAGGATTTTTTCTTTCAGTGTGTTGAACACATACTCTCTAAAAAACTTGAGTGAACTGTTCCACTCAAGTTTGAGTGAAATGTACTCGTTCACTCAAACTTGAGTTACTTTTCACTCAACTTGAGTTGAAACCACTCAAGTTCACTCAACTTGACTGGGACCAATTTCCACTTTTATGCTTGAGTGAATGTCACTCAAGTTGAGTGCATTTAACTCAAGTTGAGTGAAAAGTAACCCAAGTTGAGTGAAAATCTCAATCAAGTGTTGACTGGGATCAATTTCCACTTTTACTGGACTGAAATTTCACTCAACTTGTTTTAGAGAGTACACTAAATTTAAAATGAAGTTAATGACCTACTGACCTACAAAACAGACGGCTTTTGCCAATAAAAATAAATCAAAATAGAACATACACATACCTTCATAATTATACCTTACACATAACATAAAATGCAGTATTAAAATCCACCCCCTAATTTTCGAGTTTGTTGACCAGTTCCCTGATCCGCTATAATTGGCTCTAACACACTACCTATCCATGTTTCACACTGACCACTCACCCTGGAAGGCTCCATCTATGTCTGGTCTAACATAAAATCACCGTGAAAATTTTCTATACCGTGGGTTGAGGTTCATCCTGAAATAAGCCATTTTTCTGTTGGTGATGATGGACTATATATAGTTTTCTTGACTGGACGCTAAATTAATTGTTACCATTTACAAACTTATCTAAATCATATTTTATCTAAAACGACTAGGAATGGAAAGATGATTTCTTGACTTGGAATCCTGAAGACTACGGGAATATGTCTAGAATCAGCCAGACTGAGTACTGGAAACCTGACATTGTTCTATATAACGGGTAAGCAATGTGGGATAACTGTCATTACTCCCGGAATCACCTTTATCACTTCATACAATAATGTTGAATGAACCCTATATATGTGTAAACGATGGACCCATGTGACACGTAAAGATCCACGGCTCAAGCCCCTTTCGTCGAACCGAGATCATATGATCTTCATCGCTATATGAACCACAGTTCACTTGTGTGATGAACACCCTACACAGCTTGTCTGAAATAAAAGTATTGTCAAAAATAATATCTGCTTTATCAGATATCTATCTCACTGAGTTCATTTTCAACGAAAATAACGAATTAAAATGAGTTAAACAAGGTTAATATACACGTATGTGTCAGTGAACGCAGATTCTTAATATTTATTTCATGGCATTTGCAAATACGTGTCTATTGGAGGTCACTCATGATATTGAGACTTATACTAGTATATATGAAATGTCTAGATAAATTAAGATTAACATTTGTCACAAAATTAACTTCTTTCTTTCTTTTTTTTTCTCCAAAACTTTACAAATCCACCAGGTTTACAGCTGTCCTAGCGAGAATATCACGATTATTTGGTTCTCAGCTTGAAGAATTTGATGAATAGCTTTTACCAATTTGGAGTTCCAGGAATAGAAAAAAATACCTAAATGTTTGGCGGGAACACAAACTGAAATGTGTTAGAAATTCTGTGATATAGAACAGCATATCATTATCATGTAACAGAATTTAAATATGTTAAATATTTTTAATATCTCTCACAGAAGAGAATTTCTGTCATTTTGACATAAATGGATTGCAGTTGATTTACCAACGTGTTGGGGGGGGGGGCCTTTTTTTGGAGCGAATGAACGTATTCTTGGCGATCAAAATAAGATTGTCATGCAATGTGATATCTATGATGTAAATCATATTAAATATTGTCTTATTAGAAAGACTACAGATTGCAATATAGCATGGGCGAATAACTATTCATCGCCCCTCCAAGGGTTGGTCCTGTTACAAAAACGACTTATAACGAGTCGTTACTCTGAGCGACAAATATGCACATACCGACCGGCTCTTCCAAGAAATGATTATCCTCCCTATATCTAAATTGTCACCTGTTATTCTCTCACAAATTTATTCATCATTCTGTTTTTCTTCCTACTTTGTATCGCTACTATTTCGTGAAGCAATCAGCAATACATGAGTATCCAACCTTTATGTCGATTTCAACTAACATTCCCCACCAGGAAAGATAATGAAAGTACCACCAATAAACACGTGATGAGTTTGAATCACCATCCTTTTAATTCGTCACATCTATTTGGTGATGGCGATCACTATATTTGATGATGATGTCTTGGACTACTTTGAGGTGATGAACCATTTTCACTTCCATTTGTTGGAGATCACAAGAGCCATTATCAAGTGATGAACTGACCATATCATCACTTTTTATTGGTGATGGACTCATTGTCCATGGTCATGGTCATCGTCATTTGGCAGACCATGACTGGTCATCGTCACTATCTTTCTGGATTTATAATTCTCAATTGAATTAGGCAATTGGCACATCGACAAGTTTTCCCAGGCGGCTGGTGTCTCACTTGTGAGTCGCACCTGATTAATACCTGTATTCGATTTTCTAATCCTGTAGTTTCAATGGTTATGATGATGTACGGGATTATAAATATGAGGAAAAGCTGCAATCCACTGGGGTCGTCTTATTTGCACCGGCAGATGTCTACGAGACCCACTGCTCCGTGGATACTACCTTCTACCCATTTGACAGACAGATTTGCTGGCTTGAATTTACAAACTGGAATAGTCCAAATACGGAGATCAGTCTTATTAGTCTCAAGGATGAGGTCGGCCAAGGCACGTATGTGGAAAACGGCGAATGGGATATAGTGTCAACGAGCACCTCTATTAGTAACCTGACTTTTCAGTGTTGTGCGGGGTCGTACTCGACCCTGAACGTCACCATCACTATGAACAGGAGGAGAACATTCTTCGTAATTAACGTGCTCAGCCCAACAGTGATTTTGTCTTTACTTAACGTCGTCGTATTCATTCTTCCTGCGGAGTCTGGAGAGAAGATGTCTCTTTCGATCGCTGTCCTCTTGTCTTATGCCGTGTTCCTCGGTGTCATCAGTGAGAGCCTGCCTAGAACTTCCATCTCTACTTCGATTATGGGTAAGTAATAATATCTCATGTGAACTCTATCTGCCGGACCAGGGTTGGTGCCGCATTATAACCCCACTATCAAACTTCCGGGCCGGAAGTGGTGCGGCATTATGACCCCACTACCAAACTTCCGGGCCGGGGGTGGTGCCGCATTATGACCCCACTACCAAACTTCCGGGCCGGGGGTGGTGCCGCATTATGACCGAACTACCAAACTTCCGGGCCTGGGTGGTGCCGCATTATGACCCCCACTACCAAACTTTCGGGTCGGGGGTGGTGCCGCATTATGACCCCCACTACAAAACTTCTGGGCCGGAGGTGCCGCATTATGAACCCATTATCAAACTTCCGGGCCGGGAGGGGTGTCGCATCATCACCCCACTACCAAATTTCTCGCGGCAGCTCCGGAACGAAGAGAACAAGAGAGACTTTTCCGCCAATCTTATTGGCGTCATTTTGAGACTATTTGCATAATCCTATGTACAAAGGGTCATAGGAAGATTAAAATGGCGGCCACGTAGTATGCTCAGGGAGTGGTGTTTTTTGTTTTTTGTTTTTCATATTTGCGCAATTCGTTTGCCTAACATGATAAGAAAGTTTTTTATTTTATCAAAACTAATTATTTTCTACCATAGAGATATTCATCGTGTATTTGCGCCTAATCGTGTCCGCGCCAATTCGTGTAAACAAATTGCGCTTAATAACGTGTTGCCCCTAATCGTGATGAACATTTGCGCTTAACGGTGGAACTGCGCTTAATCTTGTACGAAATTTGCGCTATTTGTTTAAATGCACCTAATCGTGTAAGGAAGCTGCGTTTAATAATGCAACTGCTCCTAATCATATGAACCATCTTGCGCCTAATGCCGCGTTGCGCGTTTTCGTGTAGAAAAATTGCTTCTAATTGTGGAAATACGCCTATTCGTGTAGGAGATTTGCTCCTAATTGTGGAAATGCGCATATTCGTGTAAGAAATATACGTCTAATCGTGGAAACGCGCTTATTCGTGGAAATCATTTTGCGCCTAATTATGCGTTGTGCCTAATCGTGTAGAAAATTTGCGTTTAACTGTGGAAATGCGCCTAATCGCGTATAGAGGTTGCGCCTAAACGTGTAGTCATGAAATCGACTTAATATAAGGCAGGAATACGGATTTGAAGATTGGAACATCATGATGGGCGGCTAGAATATAACTCCAAGCCAGACAGTTATTTATTGAATTGGCGTTCCCACCACGAATTCAAGATTTTCGACTGTATTTGTGAAAAGCTACTAGACCTCAAGAACAGTTCACGGATATCGGATATTATCTGATCTAAAACCATGCCCTGATTCATCATTTCATTTTCGGAGCTGATGCTGCGAAAGGACGTAAAAACGCTGAAATGACCATGATGAAATGTTTCCGAAATCGGCCAATTTCAACCCATACAAAGTCATGAAAATGTAGATATGGGGAAGCGGATCTTCCCTGTGTGTGTGTGTATAAGTGAAGGCGTGGAAAAGAGATGTCCGGCACTGTTTTTGTCCTCAACTTAGACTTTTCCAATTATTTCCACCGACAGATGAAAATCCTGCATTTCAATTTTGAAAATTTGAATTCACTAATCAAAAGTCGAAATAGCCAACATTGCATATGAGCTGTATAATGAGCTGTCATATCTCGCAGCACCATGTGTATATTAAAGGGAGACAACTCAAGTAGCAGGAAAATGTTAAATTGCCTAAGAGTTTTGGGGCATCTGGGTGTGAGTGCGCCTGCGCAGTCGCGTCTTCCGGTCATGTGACTTCCGGAAAACGCCACTGCCGCCAAATTTTCTTTCGAGAAGTGACCCAGGAGTCACGGTTGCAGATGACGTCATCAGTGTGTGTGTGTACGTGACTGCACGCCGATGGGGGTCAACCTCGCCACCAGGGGTCGCTCTCCGCTGGAAAATTGGCCGCTCCGACGAACCCCTGGGACGACGGTCGCTGAAAGTGGGTCCCATAATACATTGAAAAATTCTTTCACGTGGCCCCTTCCGGTTCCATTGGAACATATCCTATTCCTTATAAAACGTCAGTCATGAGTCATCTTAATGGCCAGTGTCATAACGTCATGACGTCAGAATAGAAAATGTTTCGCAAGAATGCATAAAGAGTTCTGGTAGGCTACGTCATCTTTCAGACGCGCTCGTAAAATCCATGACGTCTGGACGTTGGCTTAATCTCCACAGATACGCTCTCGTTATGTTCTAAATTCTAGGGTTTTGTGTGCTATCCAATGGCCGACCGTACTGCTGAGCGCCGTCCCAGAGCCTAGTAGGGAGGACAGGACCGGATAGCTCTGGTTTCGAGATTGGATGGGGGTGGATTACACAAACTGATAAGCTGTCATGTCTTGTAGCGCCCCAATGTATGCTAAGGGGCGACAACTCGACACATATCCCGTAGGACGACTTATAGCAGCACCAACTGTATACTAAGGGGAGACAACTCATCCTATAGCCAGCATTTGAAGTGCTGAAGCGCCCGCTCTTTAAGCGTTGAATGGTTTTCGTCACCTGCACTTGAAGCGTTCATTCGTTTTCGCGGCTGGGTGTCTAGACGCCTCAACACCTCAGGCCCCTGAAACAGAGGAGGAAGAGTGGACCAGAAGCGCTCAAGCGTTGAAGCGTTCAGACGCTTGGCGTGGCAGTTGTGTGCTAAACTGGTGTTCATAGCGCTGAAGCGATCTATTTTTAGACCGAAGAAAATCTTGCGATCTGATTGATCCAATCAACAACGAATGAGAACAGCGGAATGCCTCCTGTCCAAACCTGTCTGGTGGGGCTGGACGCGCATGCGCACGATTGAGGTGAGCGACATGGGATTTGCATCAAACGAGAGCCCGGAGCCAGGCATTCGCCCTGGGGTAAAATACATCGACTGCTCGAACGAGCAGAGTAGTATAGAAAGCACAATACGGGTCGTATAGGAAGGTGTGGAGCGCGATACGGAGAACCAGTGGACTGAGGGGCATGGAAGCCAGGCCTTGGCACCAGAGTAGTATCGGCTGACTGCGCATGCTCGTCCAGCCCCACCAGACAGGTTTGGACAGGAGGCATTGGTTGTTGATTGGATCAATCAGATCGCAGGATTTTCCCCGGCCTAAAAATAGATCGCTACAGCGCTATGAACACCAGTTCAGCACACAACTGCCACGATTGATGCCAACCGTCTGAACGCTTCAACGCTTCGGCGCTTCAGGTCCACTCTTCCTCCTCTGTTTCAGTGACCTGAGGTGTTAAGGCGTCTAGACACCCTTCGACGCCCAGCGAGGAAAACGAATGAACGCTTCAAGTGCGGGTGGCGAAAACCATTCAACGCTCAAAGAGCGGGCGCTTCAACGCTTCAAATGCTGGCTATAGGATGAGTTGTCTCCCCTTAGTATACAGGTGGTGCATCGATACAGTCGTCCTACAGTCGTCCTACTGGCGAGTTGTCGCGCCTTCCATGAGTGGAGTTCCCTCAAACTTTTCCAGAATGACGCAATCAGTTTGTGTAATTCACCCCCTTTGGCGTGCAGTCATGTACACACACATAATGATGACGTCACCGTATGACGTCACTGCCACGGTGCCACTTCTCGAAAGAAAATTTGGCGGCAGTGACGTCTTCCGGAAATCACGTGACCGGAAGTTGCGACTGCGAAGGCGCGCCCACACCCTAGCGCCCCAAAACTCCTAGGCAATTTAACATTTTCCTACTACTTGAGATGTCTCCCTTTAATATATAGATGGTGCTGCGTGATATGACAGCTCATTATACAGGCTCTTGTGCGGGTCACCATTTGCAATGTTGGCTGTTTCGACTTTTGATTAGCGAATTCAAATTTTCAAAATTGAAGTGCAGGATTTTCATTGGTCGGCGGAAAAATTGGAAAAATTCAAGTAGAGCATATCAAATACCTTACCCCAACTGTCGCGAGAACTATCTGTAAGGATCACAAAAACAGTGGCGGACATTTCGTTTCAACGCTTTCATTTATACACACACAAGGGGAAGATCCGCTTCCCCATATCTACATTTTCATTACTTTGTATGGGTTGAAATTGGCCGATTTCGGAAACATTTCATCATGGCCATTTCAACGCTTTTACATCCTTTTGCAGCATTAGCTCCGAAAATGAAATTATGAATCAGAGCATGGTTTTAGAACAGATAATATCCGATATCCGTGAACCGTTCTTGAGGTTTAGTAGCTTTTCACAAATACAGTCGAAAAACTTGAATTCGGGGTGGGCACAGCAATTCAATAAATATCTGTCTGGCTTGGAGTTATATTCTAGCCGCCCATCATGATGTTCCAATCTTCAAATCCGTATTCCTGCTCTTTTTTAGGTCGTTTTCATGACTACACCTTTAGGCGCATCCTTTATACACGATTACGCGCATTTCCACAGTTCGACGCAAATTTCCTAGGCGCAACGCATAATAAGGCGCAAAATGATTTCCACGAATTAGCGCGTTTCCACGATTAGATGCATATTTCTTACACGAATAGGCGCATTTCCACAATTAGGAGCAGATCTCCTACACGAACAGGCGCATTTCCACAATTAGGAGCAATTTTTCTACATGATTAGGGCAACGCGGAATTAGGCGCAAGATGGTTCATATGATTAGGAGCAGTTGCATGATTAAACGCAGCTTCCTTACACGATTTGGCGCATTTACACAAATAGGCGCAAATTATGTACACGATTAGGCGCATTTCCACCATTGAGCGCAAATTTCGTACACGATTAAGCGCAGTTCCACCATTAAGCGCAAATTTTCTACACGATTTTAGGCGCAGTTTGTTTACACGATTTGGCGCTGACACGATTAGGCGCAAATTCACGATTAGGCTTCCCACAGAGGCGACATATCCCCATCCCCAGGCTGAGACAGATCCCTCAAATCGCCCAAGCCTGCCTGGGATAAATAATTGCTTGAGTATTACCACATAGCGTATTAGCGACTGATCATCTATCTAACCATTGCAAATAACCAATCAAGCATATCTAGAAGATATGAATCATTATGCAAAATGGTCGCCTCGATCAAAACAGCAGAACACTGTGCACAAACCTGGACTGCCTGAGTAGTAGTGTAAACTGATTTGGATTGGACTTTCACCCGGATGTAGAGGTCATTTGGGGCGGAAACGAGGCGGGAGGAGAGGTCAAGTGTGTGTCCAAAATGGCGGCGTGTGTGTTCAAAATGGCGGCGTGTGTGTCCAAAATGGCGGCCCGTGTGTTCAAAATGGCGGCGTGTGTGTACAAAATGGCGGCCTGTGTGTTCAAAATGGCGGCCTGTGTGTCCAAAATGGCGGCCTGTGTGTTCAAAATGGCGGCTGTGGGAGTGTGTACAAAATGGCGGCCTGTGTGTTCAAAATGGCGGCGTGTGTGTACAAAATGGCGGCCTGTGTGTCCAAAATGGCGGCCTGTGTGTCCAAAATGGCGGCCTGTGTGTCCAAAATGGCGGCCTGTGTGTCCAAAATGGCGGCCTGTGTGTACAAAATGGCGGCCTGTGTGTTCAAAATGGCGGCGTGTGTGTACAAAATGGCGGCCTGTGTGTCCAAAATGGCGGCCTGTGTGTCCAAAATGGCGGCCTGTGTGTCCAAAATGGCGGCCTGTGTGTCCAAAATGGCGGCCTGTGTGTACAAAATGGCGGCCTGTGTGTCCAAAATGGCGGCCTGTGTGTCCAAAATGGCGGATTGTGTGTCCAAAATGGCGGCCTGTGTGTCCAAAATGGCGGCCTGTGTGTTCAAAATGGCGGCCTGTGTGTACAAAATGGCGGCCTGTGTTTTCAAAATGGCGGACTGTAGAAAAACGTATAAAAGGAGGCGATTTTTAGCGGTGGGGTGTATTCATTGCACTACTTGCCTGACTTACCTGACCTGACCAGCCTGCCCAGCCTGCCTGCCTGCCTGCCTGCCTGCCTGCCTGCCTCACCTCTAGCCTGCCTGCCTGCCTGCCTGCCTCACCTCTAGCCAGCCTGCTTGCCTGCTTGTATGAGCTGTGGAGAACCTTTTACTTTTTTTCATTTTACCAGTGCAAATTCACCAGACTATTACACCGTAGCAGTTACTCACCAGCCTGAGCCCGCAGTCATGGAGTCATCCCAGCAAGTGAAGCTTCGAAAGTACCGTGTTCGCCTCATTGATGAAATGCAGCATGTGGCTGAACTATGTGATTTGCTTATGGAGGAAAACATACTCCTGAAACAGCGTGTCGAAGAAATCATGGCTGAGAAAACCACTTCAGGATAAAACAGAGCCCTCATCGATGGTCTACTGCGCTCTACCCCCTATGCATTTCTAGCCTTCGTGGAGGCGCTGAAGAAGACGGGAAATGAAGAACTAGCAGATCTACTTGAAACCCACGTTATACAAGATGATGATATCTTAGCCACGCACACCACCCCAGAGCGTACACCTGCCAAACGCGGTGCACGATCCAAACGGTCCCGACTAACACCTTTAGAAATACCTGAGCCAGTGCTTCAGCCAGTGCCCCAGCAAGTGCCTGAGCCCGTGAAAGAAGAAGAGGTGCAACTTCCTATGTCTGTGCAGGACATCAATAACATTATCCAGCAGGCCTACCAGGCAGCCCATACGAACATTTGGGAGCTCTCAGCCTATTTAACTGTGAGTGTCAAAGACGAAGAAGTGCATTTTAACGCACCGGCCTTTAACGACAGACCAGCTAGGCATATCGCCTTAACGTACGACACCTGGCTAAAACTACAGACCCTTGATTACGCCATCGATGCGGTTATTCGCGACCAGGGGAGTGACGAAGCGAAATTTTATGTGGGTGACGACATCTTTGTCAGCTGTGCCTATTTCAACGACCAGCTCCTGGTGCATATACGCAAATGGAAAATGAGGTTAGATACGCAAGAGCGTGTTCCTTGTCCTCACGGTGTCACCTTGAAAATAACGGCGTGGCGGAAGTTGCAGAGTCTCACAGCTATAATTCATGAAGCCCTGTCTGACCAGGTGACTCAGTATATTTGTAAGAAGTACATCGACACATTCCTGGTATCATGTCAGACCTCGCATTCGACACTTGCGTATCGAAGCATGTGCAGGCTGTGGGAACAACAGTCCGATAAACATGCATACGTGTGTGGAGAATAGTGTACCCTCATACGCGCTGATCACTGAGGCACTACAGGGCGTGACCGAGGAGCAAATTGCCCTGGCATTGGAAGCTGCCTGCGCTCCCAGAATTCCACGTGAACAGATTGCTACCTACATCTACGTGCACCAGGGGCGGAAAGACGATGATGAGTTCAAACAAGTCTTGTTGCATAACTATTGAACAAGTCTGGTGTTGAAAACATTTACCGTATTCCTACACGTTCATTGAAGCGCCTTCATAGCGTATAATTGTATTAAAAATTCAATACTCAGAGTTTTACTGTTAATTGTATTAAAATTCAATACTCAGAGTTTTTACTGAAGACGTTCATTCTATTGTCTTGTATAAATATTGAACATTTTCAAGTCGTATTGCATTGGAACATTCAGACATTATCATCTGCCAGTCTTGCTCAAGCTGAAAATACGGCTTCTCTCCTGACGTATTCCTACACTATGTTCATTTTATGTACATTCTATGTGCATTGAAGCGCCTTCATAGCGTATAATTGTATTAAAAATTCAATACCCAGAGTCTGGTGAACACGTTCATTCTATTTGTGTTAATAAAAATAGTAGAAAATTCAAAAAATGGCTGTTAGTGTTCATTCTTTTGCAAAGATAATTGTATTAAAAAAATTCAACATTAACTCCACACCTTATGTGAGAGGACGATTTGTATATTTAATTTCGATTAAATTTGCTCTCTCCGAAACGAAGGTGGTTGAGGCCACACGGTTGCCGGAAAAGGAAGATTGACCCGTAAACCTCAAGGTCAAAGCCTATGCCAGCATTGTCACTGACGGTCAAAGGGAGGTCACCCATTTCAGTAAATTATAAAGTCACACTAATGGGGGGATAACTCTCCCCAACACCTGGTCAATATGAAATAATGTGGCTTTATCTTTTATAGATAAATCTTATTATTTACATAAATTGCCTACGGATAACTAACATTCTATAAAAAACATGACCCAAAGCAGAATTAAATTTGGAAGAAATAGGCCGCAGCTAAACTTTATTTGTATAATACACCGAAATCGGACCGGATCCCTGCGGGAGCAACATCAACTGACAGCCACTATGATGTAGGCAGGTATACAATCTGGCCTGTCGGATGTTGCTGTTAATTTCGAATTTACCTGTACATAACATGTACCCACCACACCAGTGTGAACCACAGTATTAAAAAAATTCAACATTAAGAGTCTATTGTGATGAAGACCTTAGGTTTTTTCATAGGGGTGATGGGAGCTGGTGTTTTTTGTGCTTTGAGTTTAGAAGTTCTCTTTCGAAAACATGGGTTAGCCCTAAAAAGGGCCTTTGGAAAAGTGTTACGACACTTGTTTTAGGAGCGGTAGATTCTCTTTACCCCGGCCACCTGCTTCCTACACACGGGACACTTGATCTTTAAATGCTGTTCGTCCGTTTCAGCGCAGTGGCACGTGTCCCCTATACATGTTAGCGTCACCCAGCATTCTTCACATAGGCATAAATGCCCACACGGAAATAGGGCGTACAGGCTTTCGTCGTCTGTACACACGCTACAGTTTGATTTACTGTTTTCCTTATGTAGGTCTTGTTGTAGTTTAAACTTCACAGCGTCCATTTGACCCATGTCTCCCCTCATTTCATTAATCTGTTCGTTTTGGTGGGTCACCTGTTGGTTTAGGCGGTTCACCTGTTCGTTCAGGCGGGTTTCCTCGGCCCAAGAGCATGGTGGTGGTGTTGTTGTTGTTGTTGTTGTTGTTTCGGTAGCCGGCGTTGTTATAATTGGTGTTTGGGTAGCCGCTGTATTTGCTGGAGGTCTGTTACTGTTTAACCACTCTAGGTCGGGGAGTTCTTCTTCATCAGTTACATCCTCATCTTCTTCCATTGCCACCCTCCTTATCTCCTCGTCTTGTTCTTGACTTCGCCGTCTCATCAACCTCGCATCTTCTTCCATTGCCTCCCTCCTGAGCTCTTCGACTTGTTCTTGACTTCGCCGTATCATCGTTTCGTCGGCAATAACCTGCTCAAAGCTTGTAATTATTGTCACTCCATCGTTATGTTCTTCACTCGTAATCACCTCTCTGTGTTCTCTAGGATCGTTGAATAGCCTTCGTCTTGTACCCATGATTGTAGTTGTGAATAAATGGCAACAAACTACGCGTTATTTATAGTCTAGGCGGCCTGTGTGTTCAAAATGGCAGCGTGTGTGTACAAAATGGCGGCCTGTGTGTCCAAAATGGCGGCCTGTGTGTACAAAATGGCGGCCTGTGTGTACAAAATGGCGGCCTGTGTGTACAAAATGGCGGCGTGTGAGTGGGTGCAACATGGCGGCCTGGTACCTGCTAAAAATGTTTTTGTGTTTTTTATTTTCCCAACTTTAAACCGGTCTCATTTTTTGCAATAAATGTGAGTTCACTGCAGCATGTTTATCGAAAAGAAAACTAGGAAATTTTATCGTATCACACCGGCTACACTAACACATCCATTTGACACCCATAGCTGTACTCACATTTTGCCTGCAGACTGTATAGTGCTGTCTTACCGTAGCCGGTGTGATACGATAAAATTTCCTAGTTTTCTTTCGATAAACTAGCTACAATTTTCAGGGTGACATTATAAGGCTGTGAGGTGAAACCATGGATATTGACAACCTGTTACCAGACTTCATGATAAATGATGATGAACTACAACTGCTCGGGAACATCGATATGGTACATGATGACCCATGGCTGGATGCTATTATACAAGACTTATTTAAAGATGAACACCAACCACAGGGCGGCCATAATCAAGACCCCCCAGGAGCGACACCGCATCTTAGTGACCCCCCAGGAGCGACACCGGATCTTAGTGACCCCCAGGAGTGACACCGGATCTTACGGCACTCGAATACCAACGATTTGACGAAATGGACCGAGTGCTAGAAGATATCTACAAACAACAACAAAGCCTGCAAGTTAAAGAAGAAGAAGAAAAAGAAGAAGAAGAAGAAGAAGAAGAAGATGAAGAAGAACAAGAACAAGAACAAGGAGAAGGAGAAGGAAAAGAGCACAAGAAGAAGAAGAAAAAGTCAAGAAAATACAAAAAAAGAATACACAAAAACATATTAAGGGGAAAACAAAAGGAACAAATTGAAGAGGTTATCCACTACGCTACCGCAATAGAAAGAAGACTGGCACCCAACACAGAATGCCAAGCAGCACCCTATTTACGCTGCGTGGAATGCTGTAATCACTTCGCCAAATACGCCGTTTTCCCCTGTGGGCATCAAGCCTTGTGTATAGCCTGTATACACCGACATGCCCGATTACCAGAGCTTCCGGACGATTACAACCCCCTAGTGTGTGAACTCGTAGCGTTGACATGCCCGGTGTGTACTGTGAGAAGACAATGCCACCTGTCCCCAACGATGTAATCGCTTACATCTTCCAAAGGTCCTTTTTAGGGCCAACCCATCTTTCCGAAAGGGGAAACTTGTAAACTCAAAAGCACAAAATAAAAAAAATAACACCAACTCCTGCACATGCACACATACCTAGGTAACAATATAGGTAAAATAACACATCAATTTCCACGTTAAAGTCCATTTCTATCTTTATAATATTACCCCAATGCATTCTGGGTCACGACAGAACCCCCTTTCATTTTACACCAAATTCACCTAGTCTAAATTTGCCATGTTAAAATGTAAAAACCCCTAGTCCGTAGCCGTACACGTTATAGGTGCGCACCTCTCTCTCTCTATCCGTACCCGTAACCGTTATAGTTTTTATTCCACCCGCCCCCTTGTCCGTGATGATTCGGGCTGTAATGTTATCTGCAATCATTCCGCTCATTTTGCACCAAATTTTTGCATGGGTTAGCCCTAAAACACTGAGAAAAAAACAAAAAAACCCTGTGTGTTTGGAAGTAAGGGGTTGGCCCTCCAGGGCCGTTGATGGGGCAGGGATTGTTTTTTTGGTGTTGGAGTTTGGTAATACTATAGAATAAAGAGGACATGATGTAGGACCTGTGATTTGAATTGAATGTGCCAAGTTAGAAGTTCTCTTTCGACAACAATTGGTTGGCCCTGAAAAGGGACGTTGATGTCAATTTGTTGACCCTGTTTTCTTCAGGGGGAGTATTCCTGTCTACTCCTTACATGTCGCTGACGGAAAAATAGGTATAGCCTGGCCTCAGTTGGTACCGGTGTTGTTGTTGTTGGTCATTGGGGTCGGTAGCATGAATCGGTAGATGTTCTAGTAAGTTGGCGGGTGGAATGGTAGAGGCCGCCTCCACTTGTTGTTGTTGTTGTTCTTGTGTTGGTAGTGGAGGGGGAGGGTACATCTCGTCCATTGCCGCTTTGAGATGGACCAGCCACTCTTCATCTGTCACCGTTCTTGCAAGGATGATCAGCGTGCGAAGAATCTTGGCCACTTGTTGGTTAAAATTATTATCCACATGGCGGCACCAGCCTTGAATTTCTTGTAGCCAAAATTCTTTCACCTCTTTGATGAGCTTGTCTTTTTCTCGGCGGTCTGCCTCCATTTTTTCTGCACCTTTCGTGGTGGACATCCTCGCTACTACTCTGTTAAAATTAACCATTTCCCCGCTCTCCCGGCGTGCTGCAGCTTGTTGGTTGTTGTTGTTCATATCGGTTCATACGTCTTCTCAGTCTTGTGAAAGGTTTTGGAATGCCGCTCACCACGCTCCCGCTGGCTTTATACTGACATACAGGTCATTTTCATTGGCTGTTTCAACCTCGGTTATACTGGCTTCATTGGTTCTTTTTAGGGATAGCGGATTGGCTTTTTTTATAGCCATCTCATTGGCTCTTTTTATAGACATCTCATTGGCCAATAGTGGGGGCCCCCACCCTTCCTGGGTTACGCCAGAATCCCGTCATTTTGCACGAAATTCGTCTAGTGGAAAATTTCCATGTTAAATGATTGCGTGTATTAATAACATGAGAGTCGATGTACACATCGCTGATGGGTGACTACGCCCACGTGCGACCACCCTTCCTGGGTTAACTCTCAATCCACATATTTTGCACGAAAATTCGTCTATGGCCAATTCCCAGGTTAAATGATTGCAGATAACATTACAGCCCGAATCATCACGGACACAAAAGGCATTTTTTGTCGAATTTTTTTTTTATGTATTTTCTTTGCAAAAACTGCATAATAAATTAGTCAAAAATAGCCCGATGTGAAATAAAATCATTTTCACCCACTTTTCCGCTAGAACGTTTGAAAAAAAAATGATGAAAACATCACTTTTCTGGTACCTCACATGGCCGCTATCTTGGATTTACCCATGATCCTCTGTTCGGGGGGTATGCAAATACGTCAAAACTGACCCCAATATGACAAACTAAAAGTCTGCTTTCATTTTGTTGTTGCTCCGGAGATAGGAGAGAAAGTTTGGTAGGAGAGAGCCATAATGGCCCTCCAGGCCGGACAGGGTTAAAGCATAGCACCACCTACACGGTAATCATATTCACTGATTGCTGCTCTGGTCAAACCGTGTGATTGGGTAGAACTGTCTTTGCATTACCGGTTAGGATTTGTTAGTTATTGAATAAAATCTGTCTTTGATAATCTGCTTTGCAATTTATGGAAATGCTACCGACTTGCATTCAATGCATGCTCATTCAGGTATAGCACCACTACAAATTTAACAAGAGGAATACCAATAAACAGTCAAGATCAACATATTATACAAGATGTTTAGGCCTAATGTCCTAATCACAATGTGTCATGATGGGAGTTGTCTCCCTTGCCCTAGACAATATCAAGGGAGGAATTGTCTCCCTTACTCTGGAACAATGTCAGGATATATGTGCTAGTTGTAACTCTTGTTTATGACACTAATCAATAAACTTACAACGGTTCAGTACCGCAAACCTTTTGACAGTGTACATGGTTGTGGACCCATAAACTGGCTTAAATATAAATATGACCAGGTTATATACTTCGTTTCGGTCTTTCGGACATATACAAGATATATATGAACTATACAAGAACGAGCTAATTTTAACCTGCTCTACATGGACTTGGAGGGGATCTGAGTCTCTATCTGTGTGTGGTAATTAAACAGACATTTTTCTTTTTCGGAAACAATTGTATATATGTGCACAGATTAGCCGTGCAACCATGTCTGATGGTTTTAGAAACATTTCCAATTTTCCACTGATGCTAGAAGGTACATCAATAGATAGCATACCTAATTGGTGGAAGAGAGACTGTCTTTCACCAACATATAAATGACAGTCAAACAGAAAATGATATTCATCCTCTATTGTATTGTTGTTACAAAAAGGGCAGAATCTTTCTGTAGATGGCACAGCAGTATACCTACCTGTCTCTATTGACAGACTGTGATTGCTAGTTCTTAATTTTGTAAGTGCTTGCCTCAGCTTGAAGTTTGGCACATCATGTAAGAAATCGTCAGGCCCAAAATTTTCTTTAATGTGCCAATAGAGAGCCAATTTGGCACTGCTGGGTGATTTAGCTATACATTGAAAAAGACTTTTCAGTGTATCATCAACTATGGAAGTAAGGATAGCTGGTTGTGCAGGAGAATTCCATAAATCACCTACACCCAATACAGCTAATAACTGATGTATCTTCCAAGACCATGCTAATTTTGGGTTAGTATACATAAGTGCAATATCCTCCTTGTATGCATGGTACAGCAACCGATCATCAGAAACATTACATAATCGTGTCCAGTACTTGATCATATTGGTATATATGTTTAAGGACAAAGGGTAAATTCCAGTTTCAAACAGAGCAGCAGAGTTACAGCAATATTTAGAGACACCAAGTATGGATTTACTCACTCTGGTGGACACTGTATCACACATATTATTAGCAAACAAGTCAGCAGCAGATTTAGGAAGTTTGCTGCCCCAAATTTCTGCACCATATACAGCAACCGGTTTTACAACAGCATGATATAATTTAAGAAGGGTTTGGACAGGAACATAATCCACAGTGGTAAGAGACCCAACATCTTAAACCTTTCTATTTTGCAACAGCTTTGGCAGTCTTATAACAACCAGTATAAGTGAATGTTACACCAAGATAGACATGTTCCCGTACAACTTCTATAGTGGAGTTCTCTCCATATGTGAAGACAATAGATTTACTACGCTTGAAGTTTGTATTGAATGGAATGATCTTAGTTTTGAGTTAACTTAAATGCACTGCGCGCAGGCCACTTGTTTTTTTTATCACGTTATTGTTATGACGTTGTTGTTCTGACGTTCATTGATGTTCAATAAAATTGATGAAAAAACACAAAAAATGAGGGTTTTGACTTTTTTTTTTTTTATTTAAGTCAACAAGAAGGTAGAATATGTACAAATAGAATACAGGGTACAAATAGAATAGTAGGGTTAAGGTCCAAAAAAGTTCTGTCAGGAGTAGGATTCGAACCTACGCCAGCTCTTCGCCGACCAGCACTTAATACCGGCGCCTTAAACCACTCGGCCATCCTGACTTTTACAGTTTTTTTAACTGGTGTATCAACAGTTATAGTTCGACATTGTTCACAAGTCCAAGTAAGTGGTGCTCACACCATCGGCCAGTACTTTCCGTTTCGGATAAAAGAAAGTAAAGGCGTCTCGTTGCTGAATGTACGTCCGCATCTGGTGGTCCACCACCCGAAATCCGCGGTTAGTTCCACTCGCACTGGCCTGGCTTTGCAGCACGTTCAAGTACAAGGCTTTGTCGATGTTGGGATCGCGCCGGTTCACCCCTTTGCAGCTAAACTTATTTTCGTCTCCCCCGTAACAGTAATACGTCTTGGAGGAGAGAGCAATCATAGCATCTCCACTCCACTCCAGCTTGAAGAGGCCCGGCGTACGCTTATCGTACTGGTA
This sequence comes from Hanleya hanleyi, assembly GCA_036873755.1. NCBI lineage: Eukaryota > Metazoa > Mollusca > Polyplacophora > Lepidopleurida > Hanleyidae > Hanleya > Hanleya hanleyi. Next base: position 23,159 of record JAVTVY010029456.1, on the reverse strand, counting down.
ATGGTCACGTGCAGGTAACCACTGGTCCCGTTCCGCTTCATACTCTGCCCGTAACTCCGGTTTCACCAGGAACTCCCAATCCGCATTAGAGACGGCCATGTAGGCCGAGTCCGTATCCATCTCTATGAGTTGCCAGTCTGATGCATTAAAATACACACCCATGAAATCATAGAGAAACTGCAGCATCATCAGCTTGGCCACATGGTATACCATACATCCAATCTGCAGGGGTAGGTTGTAACGGATAGTCTTCTTGGCTAAAGTGACTTCATAGGTGTCGTCATCGATGACCTCCACGGAGCGAAACAGAGGAGAATTCACTTTTTTGCGGGCTTGGGCAGTAGTACAAATGTTCACGTTCACGTGCTTATCCTGATTCGTGACTGTTTTTCCGTAGTAACCATTGCCCGTCAATTTCCAAGATTGACCGATGATGGCCTTACTTGGGTCTTGGTCACCTTGACGACGGGCCGACGTCACGATGTCGGCATTCTCCGCAAAACAGGCGTCGGGTACATACTGTATCACTTGGTGTATTTTGGTAATTTCCAAACCGTGGCTCATGTACCACTGCAGTAAGGGTGTGCCCAGCAAGATTTTCTCGGCCCACATACTACCAATCAACATCCGTCGAGGTTGAGGCAAACACTCGTGTTGCTTCGCATAGGCCCCCATGGTGTCTCCAATATCATCCCGACCCACCAGCGTGTTCTTAAAGATGGGCGGGCACTGGACGAAGAGGGATTTGAGAGTATCGGGAACATGCAAATCACATTCGACAAAGCCGTAGAGGTCCCCGGAACGAATGGCGTCGAACATCTGTGGCAGACTCAGGAGTCGCCGACAACTCAACGGGTACTCGCGCTCTTTTAGGAAACGCCGTAAATGGGGAAGGGCCTGGCACATGGTGTGAAATTCACACTCCCACATTTCGATCAGATGGTATCCTCTCTCTTTGACGTAATCACCGTTCTCCTGCACTTCTTTCCGTAATTCTTCTGCCGATTTCCCACGTCGTTCGTTGAAGCGTCCAGCGCTGAAATGGCATCCGTGGCCGTGCCAGTAACACCCATAAAATTGAAATACGGTCGGTGTCCTACCCACCAGGGCAAACCCATCGACGGGGAGTCGACGATCTCCTATCCGCTTCTCTGTGGCGTTGGTCTGGTGTCGTATATAAATTGCCCGTCGATAGGCTTCCCAATCCAACCACTGATCAGCCAGATGCTTGTAGGGAGTACGTTGCGGTGTAAAATGCCGACCTTCCGCCAACCAACGTGTATAATGGCCACTGGGCATAGGTTGGGCCAGAGACCACAGGTACAAGGCATTCGCATCGAAACCGATGATTTTAGCACAGGGTTTTCCACTGGGGAGAGTAGTGACGTCCTTCTCGTGATAACGGTGAAAAATAAGACTCGGTCCGTCGACAATGTTCTGCTTTAGACAATCATGCATGTCTGCATCTTTTTGCTGTATCAGTGACGTAGGACACTCTTGAAAAAGATGGCGAAGCGCCAGACCCGGTAAACTCAAGCACTCCTTGAAGATGTCGACGTGCATCTCGCGACGAAAGAGTTGAACCATTTTCTCGGCCGCTTCCAGGAAAGGAACCACATCTAAGTTATTATACCATATCAGGAAATCTCGCAAGGTCTGCATATGTTGATCCTTCCATACCTGCTGTAGTTCCCGGTACGTGTCTTCCGGACATTCCACTTGCTTCAAATCATCAAAGAAGGCATTCCGGGGTGGTAACTGTGTTTCCTGCAAACGGTCGAGCGTTGATATATACGTGTAAGGGAACCTCGCTTTGGTTTGTGCACAGTTATACGCCTTGACCCACTGATCATAGCTACAATTAGGAGCTAAGTAGTTCCGTACATCCAGGAATTGAAGTGATGTGGTAGTGAGGGCCATATGATTATTGATCTTCCTGATGATGGACTTGATGGTATTCGCTTGGGCCAAGTAGGGATAGAGAAATTGCTTCACCATGTTCAAGTCATATCGCCCCGAGTTGAAACCCAGCACCGGTAACTGACGTAGATATTGTAGGAAGCGCACTTTCAATTTCTGTGCATACGGTTTCGGTAAAGGCACATCCTGCGACTGCATGGACTCCGGCTCCGACTCGGACTCTTCATCGTCACTAAACGCTACACCCGGTATAGGAATCCGATCGTCCAGTTGGTCCAGTACGTCCTGGAACTTGGACACCAACAATTCTGTACTAGCCGCACTGACTTCTTCTAAATACGCCATCATACGGCTGATCAACTCATGGGAATCCCCAGTGGACACGAAACACACCGGTGCAGCGTCATAGCCAGGTACGTTGCTCGAAATACTCACACTCAGGGGAATATGGCTCTGCGTCCACTGCGTTTTCGCTGAAAACATGTCCATGGGCTCCAACAGGGCCTCAAAATCTTAACACGCCCGGTAGGGAAAATAACGGTCCGCCTCCGGTATGATGAGACCCTCATCGGCCAGTTCCTGGAAAATAGTAGGTGTATTATGATACACACCACCCGGATATACTCGCTTCACAACGTTCGTACAAATCTTCTCGTGGCGATGTAAGACGTAAGACTCTTTGAACACCCGATGGCATTGGGCACAACTGTAGGATTGCGCGTACTGGCTCATATTGTAGATCAGCGAAAAATGACTCACGCCATTGTCGTCGAACACATTGACTTTCATCGCAGAAGCATACCGTTCTGTCGAACGACGAACCAATTCAGCCACAAATGTATCCTCCTCGCATCGTAATCGGTATACAAAGATATTGATGTTGAACAGTGTTTCCACGTCATCCAAATTCTTGAAGGGAACTCCACGGAAGTGCCGCTCATTCAAGTCTTGCTGCTGTAAATACTGTTCCCAATAGTCATTGGCCACTCTGTCACAACGCTTGGGGTTACACTCGTCCACATGCACGGCCAAACACCGAAACAGACATTTCCGGTCTTTGTAGGACCCATGTTGCCCTGCTGTTAATGCATACAGGCCTTTTCGATGAAGCAGCCAAGGGGGTAGTAGTACAGGAGCACCGATAGGATGATCTCTCATTTTCGTGACGAAAAATGTGACGTTAGTCACCATTTCCACAAGCCATTGGGTATTGGGGCGTTGCAACCGGGCCCATTCCAATGGATCCAACGTAGTCAGTTGGTCGATGAGTGGCTCCAGAGAAATCGCATCCGTCACCGTGAACGGCTGATCAAGCACATAGGTATTATTGCTGGGATAATAATACCGCACCTGGTCCGTCTCCTTGTGCCGTAAAATGTACCCGAATGTCATATTCAACTTGAACGCTGTCACCTGATCTATGAAAATGTTCTCGGCATAGGTAGACAGATACGTGAGGTCCTGCAGTCGAAAGTTATACAAGTCCAATAGACGACGGTCACGGTGAAAACAATGGCGTATGGTAGCCCAGCGACGTCGATAAATGTCCCCGACACGCTCGTCTTCAGGCAAGACTTCAACCGGAGGTGCTGCTGGGTCCCAGGGAAAATCTTCTCCACGTCTCATGCTTTCTCTCCACGTGTCATACAAGCTGGTAGGCAAGCAGGCAGGCAGGCAGGCAGGCAGGCTGGTCAGGTCAGGTAAGTCAGGCAAGTAGTGCAATGAATACACCCCACCGCTAAAAATCGCCTCCTTTTATACGTTTTTCTACAATCCGCCATTTTGAACACACACGCCGCCATTTTGAACACACAATCCGCCATTTTGAACACACAATCCGCCATTTTGAACACACAGGCCGCCATTTTGAACACACAGGCCGCCATTTTGAACACACAGGCCGCCATTTTGTACACACATGCCGCCATTTTGTACACACAGGCCGCCATTTTGAACACACAGGCCGCCTTTTGAACACACACGCCGCCATTTTGAACACACACAGCCGCCATTTTGAACACACAGGCCGCCATTTTGAACACACAGGCCGCCATTTTGAACACACAGGCCGCCATTTTGAACACACTCCCACAGCCGCCATTTTGTACACACACGCCGCCATTTTGAACACACTCCCACAGCCGCCATTTTGAACACACAGGCCGCCATTTTGAACACACTCCCACAGCCGCCATTTTGTACACACAGGCCGCCATTTTGAACACAATCCCACAGCCGCCATTTTGTACACACAGGCCGCCATTTTGAACACACTCCCACAGCCGCCATTTTGTACACACACGCCGCCATTTTGAACACACTCCCACAGCCGCCATTTTGAACACACAGGCCGCCATTTTGAACACACTCCCACAGCCGCCATTTTGAACACACAGGCCGCCATTTTGGACAAACACTTGACCTCAGTGACCTCTCCTCCACGTTCCCGCCACAAATGACCTCTACATCCGGGTGAAATAGACCTCCAAATCCACTAACCCTACTACTCTCTTAGTTTCACGATCCACGGCTAGGGGACGAATAGGTAACTGGCATCTGATAAGTATTTGGAGTGGTAAGCACACTTGCGAGTGGTTTAGAGCCCCAAACTTAATGGTACATATATACTACGAGACAATACCTACATCAAATTGTCATTAATTCCACGATCCATCGCGAGGGGGCGAATGAGTAACTGGAATCAGAATAAGTAACTGGGTTGATAGATACCATTGCATGTGGTTCAGAGCCACCAAATTTGGTAAATATATACTGCAGGCAGGCAGGCAGGCTGGTCAGGTCAGGTAAGTCAGGCAAGTAGTGCAATGAATACACCCCACCGCTAAAAATCGCCTCCTTTTATACGTTTTTCTACAGTCCGCCATTTTGAAGACACAGGCCGCCATTTTGTACACACAGGCCGCCATTTTGTACACACTCCCACAGCCGCCATTTTGTACACAAACGCCGCCATTTTCAACACACTCCCACAGCCGCCATTTTGTACACACAGGCCGCCATTTTGAACACACTCCCACAGCCGCCATTTTGTACACACAGGCCGCCATTTTGAACACACTCCCACAGCCGCCATTTTGTACACAAACGCCGCCATTTTGAACACACTCCCACAGCCGCCATTTTGTACACAAACGCCGCCATTTTGAACACACTCCCACAGCCGCCATTTTGTACACACAGGCCGCCATTTTGAACACACTCCCACAGCCGCCATTTTGTACACACAGGCCGCCATTTTGAACACACTCCCACAGCCGCCATTTTGTACACACACGCCGCCATTTTGAACACACTCCCACAGCCGCCATTTTGAACACACAGGCCGCCATTTTGAACACACTCCCACAGCCGCCATTTTGAACACACAGGCCGCCATTTTGGACAAACACTTGACCTCAGTGACCTCTCCTCCACGTTCCCGCCACAAATGACCTCTACATCCGGGTGAAATAGACCTCCAAATCCACTAACCCTACTACTCTCTTAGTTTCACGATCCACGGCTAGGGGACGAATAGGTAACTGGCATCTGATAAGTATTTGGAGTGGTAGGCACACTTGCGAGTGGTTTAGAGCCCCAAACTTAATGGTACATATATACTACGAGACAATACCTACATCAAATTGTCATTAATTCCACGATCCATCGCGAGGGGGCGAATGAGTAACTGGAATCAGAATAAGTAACTGGGTTGATAGATACCATTGCATGTGGTTCAGAGCCACCAAATTTGGTAAATATATACTGCGAGACAATACCCCCAGGATGGTACCGTTAGCTGCACAATCCACCTCTAGGAGGCGAATAGGTAATGGGCTACTTAACCCTATCTGGCCTGGGCGATTTTGGGGTGTACCGCAGCCTGGGGGGGGGGGGAGGAGGAGGCGGAAAGTGCCCCCCTATATATTTTCGCTATCACTAAGGCTAGAGGGCTGAAACTTACCACACTATATCTCTGGGTGAAGCTCTACAAGAAAATGTAAAAAAATCTAAGATGGCCGCCATGGTGACGTTACCGTGACGTCATTTTCAAAAAGAGCATTTTTGGACGATTTTTCGGTCAAAATCTTCGAATTTTTTATTTTTGTTTTTTCTTCGCAAAAACTGCATGATAAATTAGTAAATAATAATCTGATATGAAATAAAATAAGTTTTACTCACTTTTTCGTACAGAAAAGCAATTTTTTGGAAGAAATATGACGAAAACATCACTTTTTTTGGTAACCCACATGGTCACCATTTTGAATTTGCCCATGATCCTCTGCTCGTGAGGTTATGCAAACAGGCTCAAAATGACCCCAATATGGTAACCTATAACGTCGCGAAGTTTCAGCTCTCCATTTTTTTTTTGGCGTTCTCGAGATATCGCAGAAAGTTTGGTAGGGGGGCATTTTTTACCCCCCTCCCCCAGGCCTGGTAGGTTTGATGGGGGAAGGGAGAGAGGGGAAACAAATCAGGGGGTGTTTTTTGGTGATGCTAAGACATATGGTTTCTGTAAAATGCATAGAATGGCGTTGAATCAACATGCTGAATTTTGCGTATTTTTTGAAGAAATATGGCGAAAACTTTTCTGGTACCACCACATGGCCGCCATTTTGAATTTACCCATAATCCTCTGCTCGGTAACTGTGTGAGTAGATATATTATTGTGTGGTTCAGATCGGGCTATCAAACTAGTATACGCATACACTATAGCAAACTCAGAACAAGCTCTCAGCGTTGAGACTCCGCCAATACAAACCTTCTTCTAGCACTGTAATAACGTCATTATTCATTAACCCTACCTGGCCTGGGGTGTTTTTTTTTTGCTCCTATCTCCGGAACGACGCAAAATTGAGAGCTAAATCTCCGTGACTTTTTATATTATCATATTGGGGTCATTTTGAGCCTATTTGCATGACCCGAGCAGAGGATCATGGATAAATTCAAAATGGCGGCCATGTGGGGTAACAGAAAAGTGATGTTTTCTTCATATTTCGTCATAATTTTTCCTTTTCTGTATGGAAAAGTGGGTGAAACCTATTTTATTTCACGTCAGATTATTATTTACTAATTTATCATGCAGTTTTTGCGAAGAAAAAAAAACAAAAATAAAAAAATTGAAAATCTTGATCGAAAAATCGTCCAAAAATACTCTTTTTGGAAACGACGTAATCTTGGAATTTTTGTTTTACATTTTCTTGTAGAGCTTGACCCAAAGATATAGTGTGGTAAGTTTCATCCCTCTAGCCTTAGCGATAGCGAAAATATATAGGGGAGGGGCACGTCCCCGCCCCCGCGAAGTCAGGATGCGAAGCGCGAAGTCAGGATGCGAAGTCGCGAGGCCAGGATGCGAAATCAAAACAGCGAAGCGCGAAGTCAGGATGCGAAGTCAGGATGCGAAGTCAGGATACGAAGCGCGAAGTCAGGATGCGAAGTTGCGAGGGCAGGATGCGAAATCAAAACAGCGAAGCGCGAAGTCAGGATGCGAAATCAAAACAGCGAAGCGCGAAGTCAGGATGCGAAATCAAAACAGCGAAGCGCGAAGCCAGGATGCGAAATCAAAACAGCGAAGCGCGAAGTCAGGATGCGAAATCAAAACAGCGAAGCGCGAAGTCAGGATGCGAAATCAAAACAGCGAAGCGCGAAGTCAGGATGCGAAATCAAAACAGCGAAGCGCGAAGTCAGGATGCGAAATCAAAACAGCGAAGCGCGAGGTCAGGATGCGAAATCAAAACAGCGAAGCGCGAAGTCAGGGTGCGAAATCAAAACAGCGAAGCGCGAAGCCAGGATGCGAAATCAAAACATCAGCATTGCGCATGATCCTATCAAAACGAGGCCGGTTTGTAGCCCTGATTCCTAATATACATTGTAGGGGCAATTGAAGATTATTGCTGGTTGTTGTTATCACAGCAACGGAGGAAGTAAAATTATTCTGATGTGTATCTTTTCTTTGCATTACTGATGTTTTATAGAAATTCACAAATGGCATTTGAATATATTTTCAGATCTGGTGTTTCGGGAATTGATAATTTATACTGAAGCACTCAAAGCTTGCTTAAGACTCTATGTCAGCCTGGTGACTGTTCAGGTTGACATTTTTATTCCAATCTTGCCAAATTTCCAGTTAGCCTGGTGTGTGAATGGGCCATACCATCTAGGAATAATTGAGAATTATTGCTTACCAGATAAATTGGTCTTTATATATAGTGTATATAGTGTAATTTTCCATGCTTGGCAAACACGGGCTCTCGCTTTAGAATATGGCCACGTATGAGTATTATAGTAAGCTATATGATAATTTAGTGATTCTAAAAAAAAATTAGAAATTTTAAAATTGAAAAAAATTAAAATTAAAAAAGCAAATCAAATTAAAAATTAAAAAATATATATCTCTGACACAACAGTGCTACTTAGCCCTGTGTCCTAAACGATCCGGGCCAATTCTAAGATGGAGGTTTGTGATTGATGATATAAAATGTGAAATCAAGGATCAATATTTCCATACATCCTTATTATGTGCTAATAAATATATACACACGGAAACAGATAGACTATTAACAAGCAGTAAGATAATTAGCGGTTAATTTGGGGCTATTGTCTAAAACTCGTATGTTCGTCACTCCATGCCAAACGTCTACGTACAGGGCAATATCATAATTCGCGAACATTAGGCTGGTTAAAAAAGTTTCCTGTTTAGCATCACCACCCGTCCCGAAATATTCGGCCGCCCCATATTTTTTATTTTTATTCTTTTTTTCCTCCTCATCTTTGGAATCGACGCTCCGAGACCGAAGTCAAGCGACTCAGAAGTAGATATCTCAATAAATGTACACTAAAATTTATTGAAACTAGACCCAGATACAAGCCAAACGATTTTTCTGTTCAATAAACTAGTTACATCATTCATCCGACGATGCATATAGTTTGGAGTCCGAAGTCGAGATTCGTCAAGGCCGAGGCCGCCAAACATTGTCAATTTATTGTTTCTCTGTTTACATCAACCCTTTGAAATATAAGCATAAATAAAGAGATATTCTTGTATATTCTGTATGGTACAAATCGGCCGTGTTCTAATTCATTTCCAGAATTCCCCGTCAGTATCCACCACAGAAACAGCCAAATCAAATAGTTCGATAAAACAGGCTTTGGGTGTGCATTTAAAACTTGCACAGTTATAAACCAGAATTGAAAATACACAAATTGATATATATTTGTTCAATTATTATTCGAAATTCAAAACCATCTATCACTGAGTGATAATACCGCATGGTATCATAACGGTTCTCGGAAACGGTCTCAATCCCGCTAAAAACGCATGTCGCTCTCGCAACGGTCCTTTTCAGGGCCACCCAAAATTTACCGTCATCCCTCGAGGTGTAAGCCTATCGGGTCTGCAAAATCATGATCATCGACATGGATCGCTCAGCCTCATTATGGAATCACAACATACCCTAATTAACAAATTTAATAATAAGAATTTGACAAAAATTTACGTGGAGGGTGTTCGTAGGCTATATCATGTTATTTAATCCAAGTGTCATTTTCCGCCACCAAACTGTCACACTAAAAATACCACGTGGGAGATAGCCGGATGCCATGGGAATTGAGCCATTTATGTTTGAATAAGAGTAACTGGGTTCCCGTTTTCAGGATATATTATTGCTGGTTGTGAGTTCCAGGAAATCATCCCTTGATAGAATAACAAAAATCCACAAAAACGAGACAATGTTTTGGGATTTTATTTTGAACATCATTTTTAACATCATGCTTAACAGGAAATTAATTTTAACCAGCCTTGGGATGATCTGTTCAACCTGAAATGTACGAGACTAAGCACTTCGTCGGTTAGCATAATGTTATTAATACTGCCACTTTGATCTGCTTAGCAATTTATCTGGTAAGCAATAATTCTCAATTGTTTTTAGATGGTCTGGCCCATTCACACACCAGGCTAACTGGAAATTTTGCAAGATTGGAATAAAAACGTCAACCTGAACAGTCACCAGGCTGATTTAGAGTCTTAAGCTTTGAGCGCTTCAGTATTAATTATCAATTATTCGGGTCGGTTTTAATCATTCCCGAAACACCAGATCTGAAAATATATTCAAATACCATTTGTGAATTTCTATAAAACATCAGTAATGCAAAGAAAAGATACACATCAGAATAATTTTACTTCCTCCGTTGCTGTGATAACAACAACCAGCAATAATCTTCAATTGCCCCTACAATGTATATTAGAAATCAGGGCTACAAACCGGCCTCGTTTTGATAGGATCATGCGCAATGCTGATGTTTTGATTTCGCATCCTGACTTCGCGCTTCGCTGTTTTGATTTCGCGTCCTGACTTCGCGCTTCGCGCCTCGCTGTTTTGATTTCGCATCCTGACTTCGCGCCTCGCTGTTTTGATTCCGCATCCTGACTTCGCGCTTCGCGCTTCGCGCTTTGTTTTGATTTCGCATCCTGACTTCGCGCTTCGCGCCTCGCTGTTTTGATTTCGCATCCTGGCTTCGCGCTTCGCTGTTTTGATTTCGCATCCTGACTTCGCGCTTCGCGCCTCGCTGTTTTGATTTCGCATCCTGACTTCGCGCTTCGCGCCTCGCTGTTTTGATTTCGCATCCTGCCCTCGCAACTTCGCATCCTGACTTCGCGCTTCGCATCCTGACTTCGCGCTTCGCTGTTTTGATTTCGCATCCTGGCCTCGCGACTTCGCATCCTGACTTCGCGCTTCGCATCCTGACTTCGCATCCTGACTTCGCGCTTCGCGCGCTTCGCTGTTTTGATTTCGCATCCTGGCCTCGCGACTTCGCATCCTGCCCTCGCGACTTCGCATCCTGCCTTCGCGACTTCGCATCCTGCCTTCGTGTGTCGGTCCCGATTCATAACACAATACAGCGATGTCCCTTCTCGGCCATCATACTTTATAGATATAAAATTTTCACATTTCTTCTCACTGGCACCTGTTACCTCGAACCGCACCTACCACCCTTTAAAACGGTATTCTCCGACTCATCGAACACACGTTTTAAATTTAATTTCTCTCATCGAGTTGTTCCAAAGTAGAATGGTTTACCATTCAATTTTCTAACTTCACCAACAGTTAATTCTTTCAAGAGAGTCATTCTAGTTATTCAGTTGTCTTTGATGATTTATCATTTTATATAATTTATTTATCTTTGTTTTTTTTTGTCTTGATATTGTTATTATACACATTTATATTCACATTATTCATCTTATTCTCTTGCTACACCTGATGATATCATCTTGTATGTATACGATCTGTATTTTTAACATTATTTATCTTATCTTCCTTATTTATCAGCTACATATGATAATATCTCAACTATGTTCTATGCATACTATATGTACATTTAAATATTTGTCTTCATTTATATTTCAGCTGTTTTATAATTATTGTGTTTTTTACCGTTACTTAATGTATATGTATATATTGTTGAAGGGGGTAGACTTTGATGGGCTCCGACCCATAACTACCCTAACTCATGTCAAAATCACTAAGTAAATAAATGAACGTATAAATATTCTCTATTCACTTGTGTATATTGTGTATTTTACTGTTATCTTCCTTAATGTATTTGTATATATTGTTGGAGGGGGTAGACTTTGATGGGCTCCGACCCATTTAAAGACCCTAACTCAATATGTCAAAATCACTAAGTAAATAAATGAACAAATTAATTTCCCCTATTCACTCGAAACTGATTATTTTGTTCATTTTCTAGACACACTGGAAATCTGCAATATATACTATAATGTGACTATATTTTTCCCCGATTTTGTTCTTAAAAAGAAAAACATCTTGTTCCAAGCCAATGGTTTTCGCAGATCCACACCTTCAGTTTCGATTATCAGTATTTCCAATAGCTTCTTCTAGGAAAGCGCAAGTCGCGACATGATAGGATTTTCAGTTGTTCTTAAAACAAAAATTAATGTTCATTTTTCTATCATCACAGATTACTTATTTTTTACCTATCAGCCCAAAAAATTGTGGCTATGTAATAGTTTGTTAATGACAGTTTAAAGTTAATATACCCTACAGAGAGAGGGAGAGAGAGAGGGAGAGATAGGGAGAAACGACAGAGAGGGAGTGTTCGGATTTGATGCATTGAGAAGTTAGCTAGCAAAAATAGGTACACAGCGAATTAACTTGAAAACAATCGTGCCCAACTAAATAATATAGAGTCACGGAACTCACAAATCTCACAATTCCAGTTAATTGCCGTCGTCGGGAGTATATTTTGGGCGACCACATGTGTATTCGATGAGCATTACCAACACATGGTACACGCACATCAATCTGATCGTCTGAGAAGCTAAGAAACGGTCAAATCCACGACAACGAAACACGGTTTATTGAGACGGAGACATCCTTCGAGAGTATCGGTAAATTTCTTATCCATCTAGAAAACCGGGACATTTCAATCGTGATAGAATCGGGAGAAATTCGGGACAGGTCACCAGGGCTTCTGTCCTCCCGGTTTCAGCTGACAAAATTCTTGGGCCTTCTCGAAATGCATCGATAATTGAACGTGTGTTTTATTCTGCTTCTGAATTGTTGTGCATCATGCCCATGATAACTGAAGTTCTCTAAACAAATACCCCCGCCCCACCCATGCCAGGGCCCTGCGGTGTCTGCCAGCCCAGTTACATTTTGGAATTTTAGTTACCCATTCGCCGCCTAGCGACGGATCGTGGAACTAACGGTACCATCATGCAGGTATTGTCTCCTAGTTTAAGTGTACCAATATTCGTGGCTCTAAACCACTTGCAAGGGCATCCACCAGCCCAGTTATTTATACCACCAACAAGTGGATGAGCAACATGAGTTTTGTACCATGTCTGTTGCCACGAGGGGAAGATTAAATTTTCACTACATGAAGGCTGGATAGTCACACATGCCCAACTAATCGTATCGTAGTTAGTTATATCGTCGCTATATGGTCGAAATAGTACTGAACGCGACGATAACCCTACCTGGCTGAGGAGGGGGGGGGGGGGCGGAGGGGACACCTTCCGCCCTATCCCTGTGGGGTTTTTTTTTTGCTCCTATCTCCGGAACGACATAGAAATTAGAGCTGAATCTCTGTGACTTTTTAGATTATCATATTGGGGTCATTTTGAACATATTTGCAGAGGCCCAATGGTAAATTTAAAATGGCGGCCATGTGGGGGTACAAGAAAAGTGATGTTTGGTCATATTTCTTACGCAAAAATTCAGCATGTTGATTTAACGCGGTTCTATGCCTTTTACTGAAACCATATGTCTTAGTATCGTCAAAGAACACCCCCTGATTCTTTTCCCCTCCCTCCTCTCCCCCATTAACCCTACCAGGCCTGGGCCAAAATGTCCCCCTACCAAACTTTCTGCGCTATCTCCGGAACAACAAAAAAAGGAGAACTGAAACTCTGTGACTTTATAGGATATCATATTTGGGTCATTTGGAGCCTATTAGCATAACCTCCCGAGTGGAGGATCGTGGGTAAATTTCAAATGGCGGCCATATGGGGTACCAAAAAAAGTGATGTTTCTTCGAAATTTTTGCTTTTCTGTATGGAAAAGTGGGTGAAACCCTTTTTTATTTCATATCAGATTATAACTGACTAATTTACCAAGCAGTTTTTGCGAAGCAAACACAAAGATAAATAATTCGAAAATTCTGACCGAAAAATCGTCCAAAAATGTTCTTTTTTCAAAATGACGTCACAGTGACGTCATCATGGGGGCCATCTTAGATTGTTTTCACATTTTCTTGTAGAGCTTGACACAAAGATATAGTGTGGTAAGTTTCAGCCCTCTAGCCTTGGCAAAAGCGAAAATATATAGGGGGTGGGGAACTAACGTTACCGTTATGTAGGTTTTTGTCTCCCAGTATAGATGTACTAAGTTTGGTATATCTAAACCACTCCAAGGGTATCTACCAGACCAGTTACTCATTCAGGTGCCAGTTCACTATTCGCCCCCTGGCGGTGGATCGTGGAACTAGCGGTATGTAGGTATTGTGTCGTGGTATATGTGTGCCATGTTTGATGACCCTAAGCCACTTGCAGGGGTGTCTACGGACGTTATAATACTTTGAATCGTGAACTTTGAACCGCGAACTGGCATCCAGGTTCACAGCCGAAAAGTGAACCGTGAACTGGCATCCAGCTCCACAGCCAAATAGTGAACCGTGAACTGGCATCCAGCTCCACAACCGAATAGTGAACTGTGAACTGGCATCCAGCTTCACAGCCGAATAGTGAACCGTGAACTGGCATCCAGCTTCACAGCCGAATAGTGAACCGTGAACTGGCATCCAGCTTCACAGCCGAATAGTGAACCGTGAACTGGCATCCGGCTTCACAGCCGAATAATGAACCGTGAACTGGCATCCAGCTCCACAACCAAATAGTGAACCGTGAACTGGCATCCAGCTCCACATCCGAATAGTGAACCGTGAACTGGCATCCAGCTCCACAACCGAATAGTGAACCGTGAACTGGCATCCAGCTCCACAACCGAATAGTGACCCGTGAACTGGCTATCCAGCTCCACAACCCAATAGTGAACCGCCAACTGGCAGCTATTACTTTCCGAACATCAGATAATATCTTATTATGCTACCAAGCATTCTACTTTATTTATCGCCAATCCATACTTGAGAAACTTTGAGCGAAAGAGATTGGTTGTATAGCCTGATGAGCCAGTTACTGGAATAATATTCCGTGGAGTTGATTGAATATTAATATTTATAATAAACAAAAATATTCATGAAAAATTATCATAATTTCAATCAATTATTCCTTTGATCATTGACGTCTACATAGCACGCCGAGTTGCATTTACTTGTCCGATAAGTCTTAAGTCTTTATTTGATGTTCCTTTGAACTATCGATGGATATATGTATCATTCGAGCAGTCGTATTCGTCGTTGAAGTCATATTAGTTCTAGAGAAACGGTTGTGCAATTTGTACACATTGGAATACGTACAGGTATGCCGTCGGTTATATGGTATTGTCGAATTTCATACAGATGTTATGAATGAGTATATCAGGCAAGTCTGTAAACAGAAACACCACATGATATGTACAGAGTTGAACTTCTGACATATATTATATTCATGATATGTTTTACTGAGCATTGCTAACATTAATACACCAAGACGTTCAATTAGTTCCGAGTGAGAAAAAGTATCGAGAGCAGAACTATCATCTGCAGTGTAGATGGCATTCTATATAAATGGCAAGACACATGTAAAACCGGCTATGGTGTGAAGCGTGCGCCCCACTATATAACCGTTTCTTATATCTGACTGTGACAAATCTGATCAATTTCCATCACCTGCTATTACATCATTCGTATCTAGTTTCCGCTAGGCGCCATGTGGATAACCCATTCATGGTGTCCACATGAACAATTGCAATAAAAGCCGTGGTTGAGATAGAGAACATCATAATAATCACTCTTGATCCTGGTTTGAGAATAATGGAGACAAGATCAACTTGTGACTTCTTCTCAATACGCCTGCATTTCCCCAAGCAAAACGTTCTCCTGGCGTCAGATCGTTCCCCTGTGACAACGGGAGAATTCACCTCCATGGCATGTTATTTCCATGGTCAACGGAAGCAAAATAACTATGTCCTCTTGAAACTGTTTGTTTGTTTCAAACGCAGATGATGAGTATTTGGGTGTCGAAGCAGATGGTGTACCTAACTCATTAACCAGCATTAGTAATATCAATGAAATAAGAATATTATTTGGGGCTTTGTTTGGACGATCGATTTAGTCCTTTTACTCTGCCGGACTTCAAGAACTGCTCACACAAGAGGTTTGTTAAATTTCCCTATGCTGATGTGTATCTCCGTCAATGTGGCCGTGTATTTGTAGAATAACCTTTATGGGGTAGCTGTAGCAGGGGGAAGCAAATATAGAAACGTATGATAGAGCTAATTACAATATTATCTTGGAAGTATCGGTTTTCAGCGTCTGAAATGTTGCGTTTTCAAATGAGTAATATAGTATATTAATTTTGAATTAATATGATATATGTTTCTTTGGAACGACTGCGAATGTGGAAGAAGTTTTTGCGCTATTGAGTTTCTGAAAAATCCCCTCAGCTCCGATCCATCTCCTACCTGGGGTATGTTTGGAGGCTGTCTGAATGTTCAGACTCGCCAACCAAGTATCCTGTCCTATAGAGTTTGTCCGATACCAATATTGCGCAATTGCCATTAGGGCCCTGAAATTGATTTTAACATACATCTGACAAAGTAAGGGTAAACCTAGGTGTGAGCTCCAGGTCAGAGACCAGGACACCTTCCCATGGTAACGTTAATCAAAGTACTTAAAGTACTGATATCGGGTTTACTTGCATCAGAGGAGTTTATTAGTGTCATATTTGGGAAGAATGATGGTGTTCGCTTGACATACGGAATCGTCCTCAAGCTGTTCAGTTTGAAGGGCCAAACTTTCACTTTTATCAAAGGGATATGAAATGGACTTTTTTGTAGAGCCTTCATGCTGAATTATAAGACCCGAAATAATGAAGGACTGCAGATGCACGAAAACGGATTTATGGCTCACTAAAGTTGGTAAGTTGGCTTATTTTCGTATTTTTAGGCACTTTTCGGTGTGGATTTTCTCTTGTTACAAAAATAGGACACCTTTAACCAAAACCAATTTTAGCTATTTTGACCAACAAATAAGTCTAAATATGATTTTGGTTAAAGGTGTCATAATTTTGCAACGAGAATTTTGGAGAGAAAATGTCGACTGTAAATGCACCGAAAAGTGCAAAATACGGCAGGTTTGAACCACTGTAAGTCTGGTTGTGTTTGTTTGTGGGTCTTGATTATTCTTTATCTATTCAAATGGTCAATTTGGTGCTTTTTAGACAAAACTTAGCCCCACCAGCTGTGTGTATCAAAAACGCATTGAGGACGATTCCCTATCTAAAGTGAAGATCATCTTTGTGATCTTGCACTATATATGAATCATAACTTTTGCTGTAAGGTAGCTTACCAAAGATTAAAAAATGTTCAAAAATATTAAAATTCATATTCGTAATAATAATTCATAAAGTGCCATATAGTTATAGAACAACCTCAAGAATATGTGTGTAAAGTTGAAGTTTCAGATCTATATATCATGTACCAATTTCGAGTTCTTGCATTTGAAAGAGTGACTAAAAAAACTGATGGGACAATAAGTGCTGGTCCTATATTACTCGCTGGTTATCCTGCTATTGCTTTGTGGCGCAGTGACTTCCTGGCATCAGCCCCACATAATAGCCAGATAGGATCGGTTGTCGCTGGACCGTGGAGAATGACTATCCGTCTCGCCGTAACAAATGCTACCAGATAAAGGCAACTTTTAAAAGAAATTGGAAAGATAAAATTTACTGCGATAATCTCCCAATTATCACGTTCAATGCACAAGCCACCGTGTATATGACTGTCAGTGAGAAGAACGGTATTTTTTTTATGACAGGGTTCGTGCGCCTTCAGAGGTTCAAAATTCCATGACTTTTCTATGACCAATTTTTGAAATTTCCGTGACCTCTAAACAACGCTTTTCATACAAGTTCTAGATCAGACATTCATAACTCAGCCATCGTCCATGTCTGACTTCATATTGAAAGACAGTCTATCTATATCAGTGTGAATGTATTTGTTTCAAACACCACACTATTTCCGGTTCCAATGTCTAATTTGTTGAAAGAAAGCCAGAAATACCCTCGCGATGATCTCCGGCAGATGTTGGCATATGGCCACGGTCGTGCAGGGTATTGGTCGTCTCACCGTTCGAGGTAGAAGTTGAAGCTCGGGCATAGTCAGAAATGCCAGATGAGCCAGTTACTGGAATAATATTCCGTGGAGTTGATTGAATATTAATATTTATAATAAACAAAAATATTCATGAAAAATTATCATAATTTCAATCAATTATTCCTTTGATCATTGACGTCTACATAGCACGCCGAGTTGCATTTACTTGTCCGATAAGTCTTAAGTCTTTATTTGATGTTCCTTTGAACTATCGATGGATATATGTATCATTCGAGTAGTCGTATTCGTCGTTGAAGTCATATTAGTTCTAGAGAAACGGTTGTGCAATTTGTACACATTGGAATACGTACAGGTATGCCGTCGGTTATATGGTATTGTCGAATTTCATACAGATGTTATGAATGAGTATATCAGGCAAGTCTGTAAACAGAAACACCACATGATATGTACAGAGTTGAACTTCTGACATATATTATATTCATGATATGTTTTACTGAGCATTGCTAACATTAATACACCAAGACGTTCAATTAGTTCCGAGTGAGAAAAAGTATCGAGAGCAGAACTATCATCTGCAGTGTAGATGGCATTCTATATAAATGGCAAGACACATGTAAAACCGGCTATGGTGTGAAGCGTGTGCCCCACTATATAACCGTTTCTTATATCTGACTGTGACAAATCTGATCAATTTCCATCACCTGCTATTACATCATTCGTATCTAGTTTCCGCTAGGCGCCATGTGGATAACCCATTCATGGTGTCCACATGAACAATTGCAATAAAAGCCGTGGTTGAGATAGAGAACATCATAATAATCACTCTTGATCCTGGTTTGAGAATAATGGAGACAAGATCAACTTGTGACTTCTTCTCAATACGCCTGCATTTCCCCAAGCAAAACTTTCTCCTGGCGTCAGATCGTTCACCTGTAACAACGGGAGAATTCACCTCCATGGCATGTTATTTCCATGGTCAACGGAAGCAAAATAACTATGTCCTCTTGAAACTGTTTGTTTGTTTCAAACGCAGATGATGAGTATTTGGGTGTCGAAGCAGATGGTGTACCTAACTCATTAACCAGCATTAGTAATATCAATGAAATAAGAATATTATTTGGGGCTTTGTTTGGACGATCGATTTAGTCTTTTTACTCTGCCGGACTTCAAGAACTGCTCACACAAGAGGTTTGTTAAAATTCCCTTTGCTGATGTGTATCTCCGTCAATGTGGCCGTGTATTTGTAGAATAACCTTTATGAGGTAGCTGTAGCAGGGGGAAGCAAATATAGAAACGTATGATAGAGCTAATTACAATATTATCTTGGAAGTATCGGTTTTCAGCGTCTGAAATGTTGCGTTTTCAAATGAGTAATATAGTATATTAATTTTGAATTAATATGATATATGTTTCTTTGGAACGACTGCGAATGTGGAAGAAGTTGTTGCGCTATTGAGTTTCTGAAAAATCCCCTCAGCTCCGATCCATCTCCTACCTGGGGTATGTTTGGAGGCTGTCTGAATGTTCAGACTCGCCAACCAAGTATCCTGTCCTATAGAGTTTGTCCGATACCAATATTGCGCAATTGCCATTAGGGCCCTGAAATTGATTTTAGGTCCGTGTAACCTTGCACAGTTCAATTTTCGTTTTTCGTTTTTGGTTTCTCAAAATCAAAAATTGAAATTTGACCGTCAATTTTCAATTTTCGTTTTTTGTTTCTGTAATCTCAAAATCAAAAATTGAAATTTGATCGTCAATTTTCAATTTTCGTTTTTTGTTTTTGTGTTCTGAAAATTAAAAATTGAAATTTGACCGTCAATTTTCAAGTTTTGATTCTGGGATTACAAAAACAAAAAACGAAAATTGATATTTGACAGTAAATTTTCAATTTTCGTTTTTCGTTTTGCTTCACGCAAAAACGAAAATTAAATATTGAAAATTGCCTCGACTTGTCCGTTTTTCGTTTTTTGAACTTTGACGTATCAATGTTAAGTTCGCATGTGGACGGGTTATGATATCACTTCCGGTACGCCGAGTAGAATAGAAAATGCAAATCGTGTCGTATAAGAGGTGTGGAGCGTGAGAGGCATGTGGCCCACCAGGCCATTCTCGGGAGCCAGTGTAGTGATCGATTTGTTAGGGTATCTATACATTGCCTTGGTTAGTTGCTCACGGTAGTTCTGGATTAAAAAAAAAAAAAAGGGGGTATCC
The DNA here is from genome assembly GCA_036873755.1 of Hanleya hanleyi. Lineage (NCBI taxonomy): Eukaryota > Metazoa > Mollusca > Polyplacophora > Lepidopleurida > Hanleyidae > Hanleya > Hanleya hanleyi. The sequence continues at coordinate 3,234 of JAVTVY010029456.1, read as the reverse complement.
TCTAAATCAATTCTTGAACAGGCTCCGCTAGCTCATTACGCCAATCCACTAGCTACACTGGTTGGGATGTGACATCGCTGGCATAACTTTGATGTCAGGCTGAAATCGACATAGTGAATCAAAGCAAAACCCGCCGGCTTGAGATACCGGCATGCTAATTCAAAATAACCTCGGGTGATGAAATGTTCGAGATTGAGGCAACGACTCAAGAACTCACTCGAATCACCAAAAATGTCCAGGTAAACCCTGTGCGAGGATTCACGATTTACATGGACTTGTGAATATGCAACAGACAGGTCTGAATAGGTGGCATCCCGCTGTTCTCATTGGTTATTGGCATTGAGGCTTGAGCCAATCAGGACGCAGTCTTAGATTTTCTCATTCCTAAAAATAGATATTTAGAGCGCTACAAAAGCGAACAGCATTCATACACACAACCGCTATTTGTTATTGATTAGAAATATAGTATTTATAAAGATACCAACAAAGATGTAATACCAATAAGAGTAAGCATCGTGGTGATGGACCGCGAAATCCGCATATGGCAAGCGGCCCGTAAACCACCATTTCAAACAAGCACACAATCGCCACGTTTCATGCCAGACGTCTGAATGCTTCAACGCTTCAGGTCCAATCTTCATTCTCTATTTTTGGGACCTGGATCGTTGGAGCGTTCACATGCCCGTCAACGTTCAGCGTCAAAAACGCTTCAATGCTTTAAGTGCGGGTGTCAAACACTTCAACGCATTGACGCGGGAAGTTCCTTTGGGGGTTATGATTATAACCACGTATTTATTATACTACCCTACTTTAATGAAACTACCGTGTGTATCACCCCCGTTGTTCTCTATATAATGCATCCCACCTGCTGCACGAATGCCTACTCGCTTCTGCACATGCGCAGTTGGCCCATTATACTGTATGTCGAATGCCTGGCTCCAGGGATCTATAGTGTAATGAAACGCCCATATCTTTCCCTTTACTGGTTTTCCATAGTATGCTCCACACCTGCCTAAACAATCCGATTTGCTCTTTCCATACTACTCCGCGGACCGAAAGTGACAGCATAAGCCTTGCCCGTGCGTATTTAACATTGACGCGTCAAAGTTAAAATCAAAAAACGAAAAACGGTCAAGTCGAGGCAATTTTCAATATTTGATTTTCATTTTTGCGCGAAGTAATACGAAAAACGAAAATCGAAAATTGAATGTCAAATTTCAATTTTTGATTTTGAGAAACCGAAAACGAAAAACGAAAATTGAAAATTGACGGTCAAATTTCAATTTTTGATTTTGACAAACCAGAAGCAAAAAAACGAAAATTGAATTGTGCAAGGTTACACGGACCATTTTAACATACATCTGACAAAGTAAGGGTAAACCAAGGTGTGAGCTCCAGGTCAGAGACCAGGACACCTTCCCATGGTAACGTTAATCAAAGTACTTAAAGTACTGATATCGGGTTTACTTGCATCAGAGGAGTTTATTAGTGTCATATTTGGGAAGAATGGTGGTGTTCGCTTGACATACGGAATCGTCCTCAAGCTGTTCAGTTTGAAGGGCCAAACTTTCACTTTTATCAAAGGGATATGAAATGGACTTTTTTGTACAGCCTTCATGCTGAATTATAAGACCCGAAATAATGAAGGACTGCAGATGCACGAAAACGGATTTATGGCTCACTAAAGTTGGTAAGTTGGCTTATTTTCGTATTTTTAGGCACTTTTCGGTGTGGATTTTCTCTTGTTACAAAAATAGGACACCTTTAACCAAAACCAATTTTAGCTATTTTGACCAACAAATAAGTCTAAATATGATTTTGGTTAAAGGTGTCATAATTTTGCAACGAGAATTTTGGAGAGAAAATGTCGACTGTAAATGCACCGAAAAGTGCAAAATACGGCAGGTTTGAACCACTGTAAGTCTGGTTGTGTTTGTTTGTGGGTCTTGATTATTCTTTATCTATTCAAATGGTCAATTTGGTGCTTTTTAGACAAAACTTAGCCCCACCAGCTGTGTGTATCAAAAACGCATTGAGGACGATTCCCTATCTAAAGTGAAGATCATCTTTGTGATCTTGCACTACATATGAATCATAACTTTTGCTGTAAGGTAGCTTACCAAAGATTAAAAAATGTTCAAAAATATTAAAATTCATATTCGTAATAATAATTCATAAAGTGCCATATAGTTATAGAACAACCTCAAGAATATGTGTGTAAAGTTGGAAGTTTCAGATCTATATATCATGTACCAATTTCGAGTTCTTGCATTTGAAAGAGTGACTAAAAAAAACTGATGGGACAATAAGTGCTGGTCCTATATTACTCGCTGGTTATCCTGCTATTGCTTTGTGGGGCAGTGACTTCCTGGCATCAGCCCCACATAATAGCCAGATAGGATCGGTTGTCGCTGGACCGTGGAGAATGACTATCCGTCTCGCCGTAACAAATGCTACCAGATAAAGGCAACTTTTAAAAGAAATTGGAAAGATAAAATTTACTGCGATAATCTCCCAATTATCACGTTCAATGCACAAGCCACCGTGTATATGACTGTCAGAGAGAAGAACGGTATTTTTTTTATGACAGGGTTCGTGCGCCTTCAGAGGTTCAAAATTCCATGAATTTTCTATGACCAATTTTTGAAATTTCCGTGACCTCTAAACAACGCTTTTCATACAAGTTCTAGATCAGACATTCATAACTCAGCCATCGTCCATGTCTGACTTCATATTGAAAGACAGTCTATCTATATCAGTGTGACTGTATTTGTTTCAAACACCACACTATTTCCGGTTCCAATGTCTAATTTGTTGAAAGAAATCCAGAAATACCCTCGCGATGATCTCCGGCAGATGTTGGCATATGGCCACGGTCGTGCAGGGTATTGGTCGTCTCACCGTTCGAGGTAGAAGTTGAAGCTCGGGCATAGTCAGAAATGCCGGTATGTTCATGTGCTGTCCGCCCTGATTTTTCTGTCCATGCGTAATGTGTACCCTGTAATCTTTGTATGGCTCCGACCATCGTCCATATTGGACAGATCCACATTTGTTTGACATATTGTGTACGTTGCTGTCCTCTCACCGTGACGGGACAACCACAGTAATAATCATCCATTCTCAGCCAATGTTCACTAAATTTGCATTTTCCCGGCATCGGCAAAATTAGCCCAAAGCTAAATTCCAAACCAACGAACAATGGTGACTGCAATTTGACCAGTTCAAATGGGACTG